>RJWJ010009580.1:0-49560 GCA_004363605.1 Indri indri | reverse complement strand
TTCAATCTTCTTAAATTTGTTAAGACTTGTTTTGTGACCTAACATGTAATCTATCCTGGAGAATGTTCAAATGCATGCCAGCATTGGTGATTAGCAACACGATCATTGTAGAGATGATTGCAGAGGTCCAGCATAAATTTCCTCCAAGATTAATGGACATGACATGATCTCTACCCACACAAACATGCTATACATCAGATGAGGGGGCAAAGGCAGCACCAGGGCTGACGCAATCCAGGGGGGTTTCTAGGAGATGGTGGATCTTGACTGGACCTTGGAGAATTAGGCTGAAAGGATGGAGAAATGCAGTCCTTCCTGGCAAGAACCCCTTAACCAAGAGTAACATCTTCTCTCTTCTAATTTTTTAATAATAGCTTTATTGAGATATAATTAATGTATTACACAACTCAGCCATTTAAAGTATGCAATTCAGAATGTACTTGAGAATAATGTGTATTCTTCTTCTATTAGGTGGATACATTCTATAAATGTATTTCTGGGCTTCATATCTATCAATATTTAATTTATATATTTAGGTATTCTGATGATGAGCCCATACATATTTGTGATTGCTATATCTTCCTATGGAATTGACTCTTTCAAAACTATATAGTGACCTTTATTGTTCCTAGAGAAAGGTTTAGACTTAAAATCTATTTTGTCTGATGTAAAGATAGCCACTCCCGCTTTCTTTTGGCTACCATTTGCATGAAATACCTTTTTCCATTCTTTCACTTTCAGCCTATGTATGTCTTTAAATCTAAAGTGAATCTCTTGTAGACAGCATATGACTAGATCTTGTTTTTTTCATCAATTCCACAACTATGTCTTTTGATTGGTGACTTTAATCCATTTACATTTAAGGTAATTATTGGTAAGTGATGACTTACTATTTCCATTTCATTAATTGTTTTCTGTCTATTTTGCAGTTTTTTTGTTTTTCTTTTCCTCTCTAGCTGTCTTCCTTTGTTATTTGATGATTTTTTACAGTAATTTCCTTTGATTCTTTTTTCTTTCTCTTTTGTGCATCTATTATACATTTTTTTCTTTGTGGTTAGCTCAAGACTTGCATAAAATACACTACAATTATACCTTTCTATTTTAAGTTGATAATAGCTTAATTTTAATTGCAGACAAAAATACCACAATTTTACTCCTCCACACACACACACATTTTGTATTCTTGTAGTCAGAAATTGCTTCTTCTTGTATATCTATTAACACATTTTTTATGTTTTAACTTTTATGTAAGGGTTAAAAGAAAATTACACACCACCATTAGAGTGTTACATTAATCTGTTTATGTCTATATATTTACCTTCATCAGTGAGATTTATGCTTTTGTGTTGATGTTTAGCCTGTTTTTCTTTCAATGTGAGGAAATCTCCTAAACATTTCTTATAAGGAACATCTAGTGGTGATGAAGTCCCTCATTATTTGTTTGTCTGGGAAAGACTTTGTTTCTCTTTCATTTTTAAAGTATGCTTTTGTTGGATATAGTATTCTTGGTGGCACAATTGTTTTTTCTTTCTTTCCATACTTTGAATATTTTATGTCATTCTCTCCTGGCTTGCAACGTTTCTGTTCAGAAATCCTCTGATAATCTTATGGGGATTCCCTTATATGTGATGAGTCATTTTTTCTTGTAGCCTTCAAAATTCTTTTTGTCTTTGACTTTAGACAATTTGATTTTGAACTCCTGGCCTCAAGCAATACTCTCAGCTCAGCATCCCAAAGTGCTAAGATTACAGGCACGAGCCACTGCACCTGGCTGACTTTAGACAATTTGATTATAATATATCTTGGTAAAGATCTCTTGATGTTAATCCTACTTGGGGTTCTTTGGGAATCAATGGATCTGTATGTACGTTTCCCTCCCCAGATTTGGGAAGTTTTCTGTCATTTCTTTAAATAAACCTTCTGCCCCTTTCTCTTTCTCTGTCCCCTCTGGGACTTCCATAATGTGTATATTGTTTTGCCTGATGATGCCTCATAAGTCACATAAGCTTTTTTTCATTTTTTTCATTCTATTTTCTTTTTGTTCCTCTGACTAGATAATTTCAAATGAACTGTCTTTGAGTTTGCTAATTCTCTCCTCTGCTTCATCAAGTCTACAGTTTAAGCTCTTTCCTGACTTTTTCAGTTTAGTCATTATATTCTTCAGCTCCAGAATATCTGTTTGCTTATTTTTATGGTTTCTATCTCTTTGTTGAACTTTTAGTTTTGTTCATGTATTGTATAACTGATTTTATTTAGTTGTTTATCTGTGTTCTCTTGTAGCTCACTCAGTGTCTTTAAAAGGAAATTTTGAATTCTTTGTCAGGCAATCATAGATCTCCATTTCTTTGGGGCAGGTTACCAGAAAATTATGGTGTTCCTCTGGTGATGTCATATTTTCTTGATTTTTTTGATATGTGTTTCTTGTAACCTTATGTTGATGTCTGCTCATTTGAGAGAACAGTTACCTCTTCCAGACATTAGGGACTGGTTTTGGTGGAGAAAAACCTTCACCAATTGATGAGTGTGAGGGTGCTAGCTGGGCAGGGTACAGTGGTTTGGATTCTGGTGAGGGTATAGTAGCATAGTCTCCATGCAGCTCCATCAGCTGAGTTTAGCATCAGTGAAGAATATGATATTGTTAGGCGCAAAGGCTGTGAGTGTCTGCAGTGGCAACAAGAGCTGTTGGGGTCCTTGGTGGTGAAGGCTTCTTGGGTCCTTCTGTTCTCTTTTATCCTCATGGGAGGGGAAGTCGTGGCCAACAGGATTCCTCTTGGCACTGGCTCTGGCAATGTGACCATGCTTTCAGTGGTGTTGATGCCAATGTTTGATGCACAGGTGCATAGCATGTGAGATTTTTTTTGTCCATTGGTCATGTTTAATTTTGGCATGATCTTGAAGAAGTAGTGTCTAAATTTAATGCTTCTGGCCTTTTGCTAGTTACATTATAGAAGAATAGTTCTCAATACTTCTTTTCAATTTCTAAGGTGGTAGTAAAGTGTTAACAAGGGGGTAGCAAAGGGGAATAGAATTCTATCTTACTAGAATATTGCCCTTCTTTGAAGAAATAGTGGATAGTGGGATAGTAACTCTTATTAAAAGTTCCCCAGAGGCGGAGGTGATGGTCAAACTAACAGTTGTTAATCTTAGGTACTAAACAATCCAAATAGAGATATATAGTAAATGACCCTATATCCTTACCATCCATACTTATGTATACCATGAATTTCACCACTGTGTAAAAGTATTGTGGGGCATATTAGGGGAGCTAAGATCTTGATGGTGAACTCAAGTGAGCATTGTAGAACCTTGGATTTGGGGCAGCAATAGCTTTCATTCAGTCTTGTCTTTCACTCAGCAGAAACATACAGACCACAACATTACAGAAAATGGCTATATCAGCCTAGTTTGTGTTTTCCTCATGACAGAGACCTTATTAATTTATGGCCAATATTATTCCACCACTGGCATCTCTGATAGGATTTTCTTCCTTGGATTAAGCCTAAGTTGTGATTATAATATAATTTCACTGTCTTTATTTAAAATTCCAAACAGGCGGCATGTGATATTTTTTCCCTTTTTTTTTTTTTGCTTGAGATGATTGTAGCTATTTTTGTTCTAAATTTTTAAAGAGAAACTTTTAAGAAAGAAATAGCCACATGGCTATTGCTATCATTATATTCCAAATTGCAATATATATCAAATATAAAATTGAATATATTAAATTGTGGGATGTTCAACTCAATAGTTAGAAATTGGAGCCATTATGATAAAAGGAAAATATGTAATCTCTCCCCCTTCCATCATTCAATAGAATTAAAAGATATATTTTAGGTATCTGATTTGATATTTTATAGAATGTTTGATATTACAGCTACAAGATTTGGATATAAAATATGAATAGATATTAGAGTCCAACACCTATAATATTTTTGCCCCATCTTTTAATGTACTTGAAAGAAAAGTATAAATCATACTTAACCCCTTGAACTTGACAAAGAGAAGCCCAGGGATTAGACAGTGAGTGTTAAGATTTTCTGACCATAAGCCTGCTAGCCAAAGAACATGGAGGCCTGAGATATACTCACAAGAGGGCAATTGATCATTACACTATTTGTAAATTAGCTTTGAAAAACACTAATTGTGGGCTATTTTTACTTTCTTATATTACATGTATTTTTTTTTTTTTTTGAGACAGAGTCTCACTCTCTTGCCTGGGGCGAGTGCCGTGGCATCAGCCTAGCTCACAGCAACCTCAAACTCCTGGGCTCGAGCAATCCTACTGTCTCAGCCTCCCGAGTAGCTGGGACTACATGTATTTTTTTTTACTTATTTTTAACTTGTATTTTTCCTACATTGTCCAGTGAGCCTATCATATTTGTACAATCTGAAAAAAAAGCTGTTTTAATTTAAGACAACAAGGACTTAGAGAACCCCTACAACCTTAACAAAATGGATGAAATAACTAAAGACATACAGATAAAAAATGATGCATAAATCTTGCAATGTATCAATATTACAAAATAAAAACCACCCTCTCTATCATACAGCTCTTATAAGAGCACATTAGTGAATAACTAGATGGGAAAATATTGAATTATTATTATTTCAAAGCTACTTGTTAGGAGGGAAAAGGTGGTTAGATGAGGTGAGGATAGAGGGAACCAATTTAAACTAGAAATATTTTTTCTTTTAAAATGAAGAGAAAACATGTTCTCAAACCTTTGGAAGAATATCAACTATAGCCAATACATTTGAGTTTTGCATATTTGATTTTGACATATTCATGTTTCCCATTTTAAAATATGGAATCAGATGTACTTAAATGTAAAAATGACCAATGAACTTCTGAATTTGTCAAGCCCTCTTTGCCACTGGATGTACTAAGCTTAAACCTAACCAGATAGTTATCTCCCATCCAATTAAAGATTTGTAGGGAACTATGGGCTACTATTTTATTTTCCATAATAGCTCTTCATATCATTTTAAATGCATATTTATTCAATCTTTCTTTGTAGATTTTAAAATAAGTTTTATAAAACTTTACCTTTCTGTATGCATGTCATAGTAGCACCCTGGGGTATGGGAAGGAAGCGAGCCGAGACCGGAGTTAAGTAGAATCTGTGAGTGATAATTGGCATGGAAGAATTGGTGATTTCTAGACAGGGCTGGAGCACCAGTCACTAGATCCACGGGACTGTACTGAACTCTTGTTTGATCTGATGCAGCACTGATATTTGAGCTGTTAGATTAATGAGTTGGAGCATGACACTAATATGGGAAACTCTTGTTTTCAGGATGGCATCTAAGTTGTGTATCAGGAACACAGGCTTGGGCCACAGTTATGAAAGACACAATCTCAAATGCCCTAATCCTGAATGTTGAAATGCAAAGAAAGATCAAAATCCCCCAAATATAATTCTTGAAAAAATAATTTTAAAAATTCTTTAAAAAACATTTATTTACATTTTAAAAGGGGATTTGTTGGAGAAATATCAAAACATGACAGAGCACTTCACAGGCCACTTTATACAATAAAACAGGCAATAATAACACATATTTTTGCAAGCATAAACACTCAGGTATACTGCTGACAGTTGCATGGTATAACAATTATGAGCAGATGGATCATATTCATAAAGAAATAGGTTACAAAACAAAATGTATAAACATATATCACTATGGTTGGTAACTGTGTGTACGTAGCTTTATAACTGCAGTCATCTGAAATACCATGACAAACAATGAAAGTCTTTTCATGAGATCTATCAAAAACCACAAGGAGTTACCACCGCACATGCAGTGGCCCAAAGAGCTGAGATCTCAAGAAATTTTCTTTTTCACAAATACAGGTGTACAAAAGGGACATCTCTTCATTTATTGAGGAAGTTTCAATGTTTTTATATAAATGCACAATGCTTGCACACAAAGTCAATTTTGTGATAATGCACTTTCATGGAGTCAAATTGGTAAAAAATGCATAAAGCAAATTAGAACTCTTTAAAAGTCTTTACACAATTTATACCTCCATTATTGGAAATGATGCAAAGGTGAACTACATAGCATAGTGAATTGGTGCTATTTGTAAAGGGGCAGAAATCATACATGACTGAATAATTTGGCAGTAGAGATTTCTTGTATTTTTCACCTGTACTTTCATTTCTGTGATCTTTGAGACACTTGCTGCTCTTGTATTTGGAGAGCAGTTGTGGTCTACAAATTTTGTAAGTTATAGCTGTTCATTCAAAAGTCTGGTTATTGCTTGGATATTACAGTTAGGTGACTTTCTGCTTTCACAACACCAATAATAATTAGCTTTAAAACTTTAATCTTTCACCATCAAGTAGCCTCATGTGCTTAACTTATCACACCCCTTTTTTGAGGAAAAATTTCATAGATCTCTTCCATTGAGTTGCAAGCAAGGAATACAGTAAGAAGGAATGATATTCAGTTTCTGCAATACCAAATCTGTATTAGTTAGGGTTCTCCAGAGAGACAGAACCAATAGGATGTATATATGTATGTGTGTGTATATATATATATATATATATGTCTACATATACATATATATATGGATTTATTAGGGGGAATTGGCTCATGTGATTATGGTAGCTGAGAAGATCTATAATAGGCTGCAAGCTAGAGAGTATGGGATGCCAGTAGGGTGGCTCAGTTCAAGTCCAAAGGCCTCAGAACCAGGGATGTGAATTATATAACTCTCAGTCCAAGTCCAAAAACCTCAGGATCCAGGGAGCTGCTGGTATAAGTCATGGAGTCTAAAGGTAGTTAAGTCTAGGGTTCTGATGTCCAAGGCGGCAGAAGAAAAGTCTGTGCTAGTTCTTAGAGAAACTGATTCACCTTCTGTATTTGTTCTCTCTGGGCCCCCAGCTGATTGAATGGTGCCCACCCACTTTGAGAGCAGATCTTCCTCACTTAGTCCACTTAGACTCGCATACTAATCTCCTCTGGAAACACACTCACAGACACACTCAAAATAATGCTTTACCAGGTTTCTAGGTATTCCTTAATCCAGTCAAGTTGACACCTAAAATTAAGTCCATAAATCTACCCTTTGTCAATTTGACACTTGTACTCCTTAAACCATACTTAATTTCCAAATAAAGACTATAACAAGGTAATAGTTCCATCTAATATGATGCAACTAACATGATGCAACTATCCTATGCACAAAATGCACTAATTCCTTCCCCAGAATTCAGCCTTCAGGAGTTTCAACATTTGAGATTTTAATTTCTTGGGATGGTGATTTTCAGAATTTTAGACTTTAAGGATTTTGATCTTTCAGGATTATGATTTGCACCATAGAAATATCTGTCTATTGTGAAGGAGAACATTGTTTTTCCCCAAATGTGGATCACATGGCACAGGAAGTTCCTAAGATGATTTTATGTAGACTCCAGACAGGTATGAAATAACATTGAATTACCTGGTGAGACTATCTCTCTACTATTTTCTTTTGATCCATCTATTAATAATTACCTCAAGGAGAAAATCTCTGTTTGATCTAGTAAGTCTTTATAGCCTGTCTTGTATTTGCTAACTTCCATATTTAGCAAAGAGAAAGTGGGCTTTAAAAATGAGGAGCTTTCAGCAGGCCAAAGAATATAGTTAGCATTTAATCTCATTGCTTTGTTTTCACTGTGACTATTTTTAAGGCTAGCTTCCATACATGGTAGATGCTGCTGGGTTTCGATTTATCATATATTTTTTACTTTTTATTAAAGTGTAATATACATGCATATAAATAATAAGTATGCATTTTTTTTCTCAAAGGGAACACACCTTTTTAACCAGCAAACAGATCTAGAAATGGAACATTACCTGGATTCCATACATCCCCTTCTAGTCACTACTTTCCTCCATCCCAAGATTACTACCATCCTGATTTCCAACAACATGCTTCATTTTGCCTAGTTTTGAAATTTATATGAAATAGAATCATATAGTATGTGCTTTTTTGTGTCTGGCTTCTATTCAATACTATGTCTGTGAAATTCATCCGCATTATTGCATGTCTGTCTGGCTTGTAGCAAAGTGTTCACTTTGTGGCTTTATTCACAAAAAATAAAATAATAAATAAATAAATAAATAAATAAATAAATAAATAAATAAAATAAAGTGCCCCTGCCCCTCCTTCAGCTCCATGAAAGGGAAAACCAGATTGAACCAATCAGCTGACAGCCAGAGCATTAACAGTACTTCAGGAGTTGAGAGTTGGGGCCGGGGGAGAAGATCAAAGAGGAGGGACTCCAGGCTACCTCCTTTAAGATAGGCTGTCTGTGGACTGATGGTTGAGTCAATGGGAAAACTATGGCCTGTCTTGTACCAGCATCTCCAGTTGTATGTGCAGCTATATAAGAAGATTTTATTTCTGATGATATACTGTGCCTTGCGCCACCATTTATTCCAAACACTAAGGGCATGGTTAAAGGAAAATAAATATATTTCACATTCATTGATGTAGGAGGAAAGGGAGGAAGGAAGTGTGAATAAGGAGGGAAGAAAAATGGAGAGAGGTAGAAAGGGATTCTTCTTACCATGGATTAGTTTCTGAGCTGAGAGCTACTGCTAGCCCTTAGACATTGAGCTGATTTCTCTGGGTTTTCAGAGATATTGCTGAGTGTTCTGTTGTACGTTCCATCCAAGGTCCATACTTTGGCCTTTATCCTCTCTATTTCTCCTGAAAGTAGGTTCCCAGGAGTTTAACATGTTATATTAGTCTTGAAGGAAAGTGTTGTTAATTTCTTGCAGACCAATTCCTGTGGTGCTATTATGTTTTTCTACCTTTTAATTCTATCTGCTTTATTATGCTTCTCCTTCCACCTTCTCTCAGGACAAAAAAAACAAAAACAAAAACAAAAACGCAATCACATTCTAAAAGAATTTCACCTCAAATTATTCTGAACTGCATTATAATTATAATCAAGTAAAAAGAAGTAAAACGATCTGTTTAACTAGTTCCCTCTCTGTCCTCCAACCCTTTCCCCATTATTCAACAGAAGAAAGTGTCTGATATGTTATTTGTATTATGATAGAAATGAATTATATTAAAATGTCTACTTTGGGGGTCCCATGTTCATTTTGAATTCCTAGTTCTCATTATGTTATTTATAGTTTAGCCTTCATCTCCTATTAAAGTAGTTCCAAATCCTAAAGAGAGTATGAGGGATATTTGGAGGATCAAAAAGTCCTTCACTTTACCTATTCAAGATTGAAAATATATTGAACACCTATTATGCTGGGGAATAGAAAATATATTATTCCTGAAATTATACTATAATTAAGACTAACTTTAAAGGTAAACCTGGAAGAGGAGAGAGATAGGTCAAGAGTTTTAGTATTTGGCTCTCTCCTTTACTTATTACTTCTTCCTCCAACCAGATACTAGCTTGGGGAGGTCTCCTCCTCGGCTGTAGTGGCTGGTTGCCAATGCCCTGGGGACTGCAAGTAGGTCTGGAAATTACAGGTTTTTTTGCAGCAGGAATTTCCTTCTTGTTGGGATGGAACAAGAAGGAGGGAGACTCTGGCACTGTGTAGGTGATGGGATTATAAGATCCAAAGGTCCTTCCAAGTTGAAGATGTAGTGACACAGTGAATGCCTGTCCTCCAAGGGGCAGGAGACTAATATTTTATATGCTGCAGTAGGATTGTATAGCACTTCATCACTTATGTATAACTCCTACCAACATTTGAGTCCCAGAGTCACCCTAGGAGAAGCAGATACAATGATCTCCTCCTTCTTACAATTGAGGAAAGGCAGGCTTACCATGAGCTCATTAGCCATAGATCATAACCATCACTAATAAGCCTCTAATTCCCAGATGCTATTTTCTCTTACTCTGCTGCAATAGCACAGATAAGAAATTCAGAAGTGCCAAGTCTCATAAAAGCACTATATGATAAAATCCTAGAGGAAGCTACAAAAACAGTAATAATAATACAAAAAAAAAGTCTATGGGAGAATTATTTCAACATCAGAAGGCTTACGTACAGCTATGGAATTGCATGGAGCTGAAGGAGATTTTAGTGGTTTTGATTCCATCTCACAAAACACTCTGAACAATACCCATGACCCAATAGGGATGAAGTTCCCAGGTAACAAACGATTCATTTTGTAGATCTCATACCTTCTAGGAGATTCAAAGCTCAGTAATTGATTCTTGTGATTACCTTTATATGTAGAAGCACTGCTTTTATCACTGCTGTTAAATAG
Source organism: Indri indri (assembly GCA_004363605.1). Lineage (NCBI taxonomy): Eukaryota > Metazoa > Chordata > Mammalia > Primates > Indriidae > Indri > Indri indri. The sequence goes on along the minus strand of RJWJ010009580.1, from coordinate 39,329 downwards.
GTAAGTGGACTAGAGTTCACTCAGTAAAATCTCTGAAACTCTACCTATAACTAGATTTGGTTGAAATCCGTTAACATTTTCAAAGGATATGTCTTATTGATCATTGCTTTGTTTCAAAATGGAAAAGTATGCCAGAAACCACTCTTAAGGTATATTTTATTAAGCAAATATGTTAGAGTTAAGGAAAATGCCAGCAGGCTCTTAAATTAATCATGGATGAAGTAGACAAATGGCAAAGGTTGAGTGATGGAGTTAAAGCAGAGATCTTATTTCAGTAAATAAATTTTATCAAAAGAAATTCAGTTAGGTTAGATATATCCACTAAAATAGCTGCAGAAGCATATTTTACAAAGGAAGTCACAATGACAGATTGAAGAGTTTGATAGAGTTGATGTTTTGTACCTTTGAAACTGATATTCTTGTAGTTAACCGCTGGTAAGTAACAATAGTACTGTGTTCATAATGCTATAGAACACTTTAGGAAAGTAAAGACATTCTTTTCATGTGCTCATTCCTGTATCAGGTCTTTATCTGAATATGCTACAGTGAATTTAAAGTGGTGGGTAATATTTTTAGGGCATAAACAATATTGGAATTGCCTCTTAATTTGATTTGAGTAGTGAGAATTATGATTATATTTTGGGTCAATTTCTGAATTTTATCTTTACAGGTTAAGTTTTAGTAATCTACCCTTCTTAAAGTGACAAATCTATTGAGTGAAAATTCCTTAAGAAATGCAGTATGTTTCCAGATCCATACCTTTTGTTAACAATGTTAATTCCAAACCGTACACTGACTAAAATCTAGATGAAGCACTATTTGCTTTCTTATTTTTTCATTTGTAATTCATTGAAAATGTGGCTAGTTTTTATTGCTCAACTGAGAATACTCTGATGAAAAGCAAAACCTATTAAAGCCTATAATTAGCTATTTATATTTTTCTTCTCCTTTGCAGTAATGTCCTTTAAGTTTTTTCCTGGTTAGAAACTGGCAAAAGTACCCAGAATAACGGGTAGGACTTGGGATGTCAGAGTTAAGAACAGTGAAAATAATTGAGGTATAATCATTCAGGACTGTTTTATATTGAGATTTAGTATCTATTACATAATAAGAATTGTGAGGAACTCAATGCCCTCTTGCCTCCTCTCTTAGAGATACTGAGGCTTCTATATTTAAGAGAATAGTTACTTGACTGAATGAGCAGGCAGTGGGGTATAGAGGACGTGACAAAGGCTTTGAGTAGGCAGTTTGGGTTCACATTTCACTTTTGCCATTTACTAGTTTAATGACCTTGGACACTGTCTTAGTTTGGGGTTCTTCCCAAAGCAGACCCTCAGACAAGAATTTGGGTATGTTCCAGTTATCTATTGCTAAGTAACAAATCACTCCAACACTCGGTGGCTTAAAACAATGACAGCATTTATTTTGCTAACAAATGTGCAATTTAGGCATAGATCAATGGGGACATATCACCCCTGCTCTACTTGGCTTCTAGCTGAGGGCTAGAATCATTTGAAGCCTCATTCACATGTCTGGAATTGATGACATCTGGCTGGGACCTTAGCTGGGGCTATTGACTAGAGCACCTACATCTGGTTTTTCTGTGTAGCTAGTTAGTTTCTTCATAGCAGAGCAGCTGGGCTCCAAGAGTGAGCCTCTCAAAAAGACCAGGTAGGAGTTTTACTGCCTGTTATGACCTAGCCGTAACAGTTGCATGTGTCTTTTCTGCCACAATCACAGGCCAGCCTGGATTCAAAGGGAAGGAACATATATTCCACCTCTTCATGGAACAGTGTCAATGTCACATTGGAAGAAAAATGTGTGGATGGGATATATTGGTGCAACTATTTTTGAAGAATATGCTCTATTTCAGGGTGCCAATAGTTTATTTGGGAGATGACCCCAGAAAGTCCAGCAAGGGTACGGAGAAGTAAAATAAGAAATGGGGAAGAGAAAAGGTATGTTAATGAGCAGGTTACCACTGTGAGTGACTGGGGCTCAGTCTCAATAGGAACCTTTTAAAGTCTGTGTGGAATTGTCTCACTGAAGAATAAAAGATAGGGTATTTATCTACCACCTCCTGCCCCACATTGGTTAAGGGTTGTTCTGAGGGTGTTAACTCCTTAGTCTTATAAGCCTACCTTGCAGAGTGTTGAACACACTCATGGGGCCAGAAAAATTCTTTGGACTGAGTAACAGCTGCTTTCTGTAGTAAGCTTTTGGCATATATAGAAACTATCCAAAAGGGCTGTAGGTGACTTATGAGGTTGGCTACAGGGTGATGGATGAGACAGCAACAGCTTTTGCCACTGGTACATTTCCTAGACCCCTGTAAAATAATATGTCATTACAGGGTTTATTTTGTGATGCATATTGTAGAATTTATAGGCAATCAATTCTTGCCTTTCCTACTGATGGACTAAGACAATAAGATGGAGTCATGCTCTTGGTTGCTGCTTGATGATATCTGTGTAATCTTGTCTAAATCACTTACTCTCTTGGAGCTTCTGTTTCCTCATCTGGCAAATGGATAAAATAATGCCTAACTCACAGGGCTATTGTGAGCAGTATATCATATAGAATGACATTGCCCCACTCAGATGACATGAAAATGCTAAATAAATATCAGATGGATAAATGACTGGATAATTTAACCAGAAAGTAGCATTTATAAAATGTTCATAGTTTGTCGTGTTAATGTTCAATTTGATAGCCAATGTGCTTGATTTTCATATTTAAATAGGCCAGATTTATCTTCAATGTATATGACATCTTAGAGCTGAAGGTTTTAAGTAAAGAGATTTGGCTGTTAATAACAGATCTAAATGCTTAGTGACTTAACATTTTGATAGTGTCTGATAACTCTAACAGTAGAAGTAGGCCTGAATAAATGATCCTGCCTCCATTGCTACCATTGTTATTGCTTTTTATGCCTATGTGTGTGTCTGTATGTGTGTACATGCACTATTAAGTATTAGAAAGAGTTGGAGAGGATGAGTTAAGAAGGCCAGGCAGACAGAAGAGAAAAAAATCTTAGAGTAGGGGTGAGATTTGTGCTGCGAAGATGTGCAGGGTTAGGACTTATGTGAAATTCTCCATTCATAATTGGAGCAGGTCATGGGGGCTTAGGCATGAAAGAGGCAAATAGGTTCATTAGCCTTGAGGCGATATGAACAGCTCCTATCCAGAGAAATACAGACATATTTTTAGTTTGAGAAATTTAGCAGAGTGTAGATATGGTTAATATTAACATAGATGCACCAACTTAAATGTGCTTTGGTCTACTTTAAACCACCCACACAGTTTTCCTTTGAAAACACAAACATGTGACTCTCTCAAAATTCTCACTCATACTCATTGCTTGTGCTTTGGACTCTTGCAAACCCCCGCTATGAAGTAACCTTCCTGAACTCTTGGGCCTTTGAATTCCCTTAACTTTTAAGACAAGAGCACATCATTATTAAATATAATTTATTACTTCTTTTGTTATTTAAAAAACCCACAAAATTTAAATAAGATGGTTGAAAAAACAGGCAGCGGCCTCCCTGGTTTTTTTTTCCCCTCTTTTCCCCTGTGGCATAGCATTTTCTACTATTCTAGGGTTTCCTTTCCTATGACCCAGGTGCATTGTGGAGAATGAGAGGCAGTATCTCTTTTTTCATGATTTTGAGGGTCAGGAATTCAGGGATGGCTCAGCTGGGTGATTGTTCTGCTCCATGTGTTGTTGATTGAGGTCAATAGTGATATTTGGCTGGTAGCTGGTCTGGTCTGGAGGGTTCAAGACAACTTCAATCATGTCTAGCACCTCGGTAGGGATGGCTGTAAACATGGGCTCAGTTGGATCACTTTCCCTTTATGTTCAGTGCATCTTCACATGTTCTCTCCATCACGGTAGTCACACTTCTTCCATGGTGGCTCAGGGTACCAAGAGACAAAGGTGGAAGCTCCCAGGCCTCTTAAAGGATGGGCTCCAAACTGACACAGTGTCACTTTTTACCATTTTAGTTATTTGCGAAAACAAGCAGAGGCTTTTCCAGATTCAAGGGTTGGGGAAATAGACCTCATTTCTCAATGGGAGGAATCTAAAATAATTTTAACCCTTCTTTAATTCACCACAGTTGAAGATATCAAAACTCGCTTATGGAAGCTTTGTCCTTCTTAATCCTACGTGTGTAGTATAAGTCTCATAATGAAGATCACAGAAAAATCTATAATAACAGAAATGAACCATATCATGCCTTAGAACAGAGTCTGAAGCCAACGTGCTAGGACTTAAATCCTTGTTCTACCACATTCTAGCTGTGGAACTTTCAGCAAGTTGTATAATCTTTTCATGCCTGGATTTCTTCATTTGAAAAATGGAATGATGGTATCTCCCTCATTGCATGAAGTAACATATGAAAAGAATTTAGGAGTCCTGCCTGGAACATTATGAATGTTCAGGGAGGGAAGGATTTCAGCAGCTGGTCTGCATTTCACTTGTCTTTTGTTACTTGGGGAACTTTCATGGGAAAGCAAGAAGGCAGGTGACCCGGCTTGATCTTTTTATAAACATGCTAATAAATGATCTTCTGGTGAATAGACGAAGGGTATTTATGAGAAAAATTCATGTCTAGAGACTGCTTTTGGTAGGATGTCTCTGGTTTAGGATTGCTTATGGTAAACACACCTGGGATTGTAATTCATTGCCCGCTGCTCAAGGGAAGCCATTACACTGAGACAGTAGGAGTTATGGCAGATACAGAGTTTAATATCGCAGGTGCCATGTGAAGAGATTGGAGGAAGTTCTCAAATGTGTACCCGAGAATTTGGGAGAAAGGATTTTTAAAGATAGTTTGGAGGGCCAAGGGCTAGGCAATTGGGTATTCTAATTGGCTGGGTTTGGGGTAGAACCATAGGAGTGTAGAACTCATCTTCTTTGCTGAGGCAGTTCTTAAATGGGGGTCTCAAGACCAGTTGAGTCAGTTTCTTGGTGTGGGCCACTGGTCTGGGTGGGTCAGCTGTTCTACCAGAATGAAGGGCCTGGATGATATCTCAAAAACTAACCTTAGATTTCACAAGGGTGACGTTATCTATGGGAACAATGAAGAAAGCTCAGAATATTTATGACCATCAGCTCTATGACTCCTGAGTACTAAGCAATTATAAGAAAGAAATTTAGGGAACAATGGCTGGTTATATATATATTTCCCCTACCATAGTTCCCACCCTGTGGCCCTTTATTAATTTCATAAAGGGCAGTTTCGGGGTCCATGGATTTAAGGAACATGGCTCCGTGGAAAATGTCATGTAAACTATATATCCATCTGGCTGTAAATAGAGATGTTTCATAACCTAAAATACTCCCTGCTGTACGTGGTGACTGCACACCTGACTTGGAGAATACATCTTTGGCCACAGGCCGGAGAGTGCATCTCTCATGTGGAAAGGAAGAGGCAGGGAAGCCTACTCTTGATGTCCTCAACCTCTTCCTGCTTCACCTATGCTTCCTGAGTGCTTGTATCCTTGAAATTATTAGTAAAGCATGTTACCGTGTAGTATATCTGATTCATGCGAGTCTGATTTGGTAATCTGATCCTTCATGTTAACTCATGCTCAATAAATGCTAATTAAAGCAGTTATTAAGATGATATGCAATTTTAATCTTTGGTTTTCCCCATGGAAAAATGAGGAAGGAGGAGCAGCGTTAAATATTTTTCAGCCTTCCTAATTTTAATTAAATTACTGGAAGGATTCTATTTACTTGAGGGCAGGGTATATTATTCTTTTGTGGGTATCCATAGTGTCTTGGACCATTCATTTATTATATTGCTGATATGCTTTAGTTTGATCTTGAGCTAATTGGCATATTTCAAATAATTTGGAAAGACCAGTTGTGATATTAAAGGATTCATTTTCTGGTTTTCTCAATCATATAATTGTCTGTTACTTTAGCCAAAATTGTGAAGTAAGGCTTTGATTTAGAATATGCGTAAGTACAGTTCCCATGTTTTCTATGTTGTCGATAATTCCAAATGGTTTCTAATCCAAATGCAACTTCTTTTAGGTTTTGGAATTTGCATTTACATTTGCATATGGGTATGCCAGAGGTTTAAAACTCTCCACCCTCCAAACAAAGCCATGCTGATTAAATCCAGCCCAGTAAGAACTCTTTCCAGGTGCTCCAGATATGCAGTTTACAAAGCACTTTTACCTCCAGGCTGGGTGCGGTGGCTCACACCTGTAATTCTAGCACTCTGGGAGGCTGAGGTGGGAGAATTGCTCGAGGTCAGGAGTTCGAGACCAGCCTGAGCAAGAGTGAGACCCCCTCCCCTCCATCTCTACTAAAAATAGAAAGAAATTAGCTGGACAACTAAAAATATATAGAAAAAAATTAGCTGGGCATGGTGGTGCATGCCTGTAGTCCCAGCTACTCGGGAGACTGAGGCAGAAGGATTGCTTAAGCGTGGGAGTTAGAGGTTGTTATGAGCTAGGCTGACACCACAGCACTCTAGCCTGGGCAACAGAGCAAGACTCTGTCTCCAAAAAAATAACAAAAGTACTTTTACATCCATTTACAAAACAGTCATATGGGGCAGGTGGGGAACCCACCCAAGTACCCTGCCCCATTTTTCTTCCTTTTTGCTGATGACCTTGAATTACTAAATGCTAAAGGCATATGCAGAAGATGTGTGAGATGTATCTACTTTCTCTCTAACCTTGCTTTATATCTGCAAGAAGTAATTATATAAGGAGGAAGCCTAAAATCCTTTCTTCTGCTAGAAGGGCACCACTGGAACACCACAGTCACTGGACAAGTGACTGAAATTTAGCGTGGGTGAAATAGACACACACAGTGACAATGCTGCAAGGTAGTACTTAGTTGGAGGATATGATTTCACAAACAAAACAAAGATTCACTGGGGATAAATACAGGAAAAAATTAATATTGTTATAAAGAACTTGAAAACAAAAATATCTTGGATATGCTACACTGCAGGGACACATATAACAAAAAATAATATCTTACAAACAGTATTTTAGAGATTTACTTCTTTTGACCCACCTAGTGATACTAAGAGATGGCTGGACAAAGAGTGTTACTGTGTTTTTACTAATGAGAAACCAACGCTTACAGAGATTGATAGATCCCAGCTCGCACGGTATTGAGAGGCACAACTGAGGTTCTTTGTACCTTTAAATCATGTCCATCTCTCAAATAAAAGTCACCACATAAATATGATGAACAATCAAGTGAATTCAATTGAACCAAATTTTACTGAAGCACAGTGGTAGGTACTTTTGGAAATAAAAGGATGATTGACATGCTCTTTTTGTCTTTAAACATCTTGTAAGTTTGAAGAGAAAAAAGTGGCATTCATTTAAATAACCTCAATCAAAGGCACAATGGCAAAAGGCACAAGTGACTTGATTTATCTAATTTTTAAACACTATAAATTAGAAACCTTATGCCTCTCAATGATATCCCTTTAGATGTAGAAAATGAAATAATTTGTACTCTATTTTCACAGATGCCAATTTATCACAATAAGAACGATGCTCTATGTCTTAAAATGAGTGGGACTATGGCTTAGTTCACTGGTGCATTTAAACTAATTCTAGTCCAATATGATGAGTAGCTTCCCATTGAAATCTGGCATAAATATTTAGAGAGGTAGTTGGACTAGCTGCTACTGGATATTGTTATCACTGTATGAAGACTGTATGCTTGAACTAAGTGTGGCTTTGAAATGCAAGTGTGTGCTTATTATGTAAATCAGGTCTCAGAGTTCTCAGCTGTTTTCCCTGAGTACACACAAAGCTTGACTGCAAGGTCCAATGAGCTCTCATAGCCTCCTCCAGCTGTCTTGGCAACATTAATTCCTGCGGAAGCCAATGGAATATGTTCTGGCTTTGCCTGGAATATTAAAAAAAAATAGAAAACAAAACTAAACTCATGGATGTTAATTAAGATAATGAGACAGGGAATTTGATGTGAAATAGTCTTGGATGTAATGATGTGATATCTTATTTGACCCAAGTTTGGTTTTACAGAATGGGAACTCATCAATGAGTTTTAAACCTTGATTATGTAATAAAGTCTGGATGGTATATTATCACTATAATAAGAGTAAAAGTGAAAATAAAAAAAACTTCTGTAATACATTCTTATAGGTAATAGATGGAGTAGTAATAAGAATAGGGAATAGAAACATATAACATAAACCCAAATAATAGTGACCCAAATGAGATAAAAGTTTATTTTTCTCTTGCATAAAGAAGGTTGAGGGTGGCAGTCAAGGGAATGTATGCTGGTTTCGCCTGTTCTTCCTATCGTTCTCCTTGCTACCTTAGTTCTTGGCTTCCATCCGTGAAAGATGGCTGCTGCAACTTCAGTCTTCACAGCCATGTTCTAGGCAGCTGGAAGAAGGAAAGATATTAATATATTGATGCTACTTGAGTTGGTCCCCTTTAAAGAATTCCTAGAATCCCCACCTAGAGACTTTGCTTCCATCTCATTGGCTACCAGTATCTATAGCAGGCTGAGAATTGTAGACTTCCTCACTCTCTTCTTCCTCCCTCTTTCTTTCTCTCAAACCTGCCCTCTCTTTCTTCCTTCATATATAGCTATTATCTATAACTCAAGGTTTCTGTTATGAAGAAGAAGAGTGAATGTACAGTAGGCAACTAACAGTTTCTGCTATAGGTAGACTTTTACTTAATAAATTATAGCTTCTTCTAAACATTAGTGAATAAAAAAAGTTTACAAATGATAAGACAAAATTATTTCTGTAAAGGCTTTGTATTGACTCCATTAGTACTGAAGATATGTGCTCACTATATATCCTGAGGTGGGAATAATTAGTAACCTTGCTTTTTTTCTATTTTCCCTTGCTTTTTTCTTAACCATCATGGTCACATTTTATTACTACTACAAGGATTTTTTTCCAGTCCTATGACCATTGTCTCCCATAGAATGAATTTCTTAGTTTTGTGTAATTCTTTGTTGTTCACAAAATACGTTACTGCCTAATTTTTATCCTCTCAACAATACTGCTGTCTTTTCCAGGACAGAAATTATCATCTCAGTTTTGCAGCTGAGGGAACTGTGTCTCAGAGAGTTTTAGTGATTGGCTGAAGGTCATCTACGTAGTAAGTAGCAGACTCAAGATTGGAAACAAATTATTCCATCTTTAAGATCACCCCTCTTTCCATTACACAGAGTTATATTTCATTTTTAGCAGGGCTTCTAGGTGGCTTGTCCCAGTTGCTTTCTTTGAGCTTCCTTAGTTGTAATTGTTCATTGCGGAGCTCCCTTTGCTTCCCTGGAGTCTACATTGTTGTTTCTTATACTATTTCATATCCTTTTGTGGCCCAACTGAAGACTGTGGTCACCTAACATGGATTTTTGGAGTAGACGAGGAGGGTTGGTTGTTACCGCAAGATCTTTGATCCCTCAGCTATTTAGGTATTTTTAGAAGTTCATAGGGACAGGACCAAATGAAGATAAGTCATGGCTGAAAATCATACTTGTGCAAAATTCCTGAAGTTAGACTTGGCCAGGAAAATTGTTGGATGGGCTAATGACCTGTAGCACTTCTTCTTGCCATGTTCCATGAAGGGGAACATGCTTTAAAGGCTTTTACTAGGTTAGTGGATTATATTTGCTTGCCCATAAGAACAGAAGGCTATTGGATTAATATCATACCAAAGGGTAGAAATGAAATCAATATTCTTAAATGTACTTAAAACTATCTTTCAACTCCCTGACTCTTACCTTTAGAATATCGGCTTGAAATACCACTTCAGAAATCAGGAAAAGGCACATGAATTGAACAGTGTTTCACGTCTGTGCTAATGCTCCTGTCATTGGCAATCAGAAGTTGACTATCATCACAAAAGGACAGAGACTGAGAGGTTATGAAACACTTTTACTAGTTAGGCAAACAAGGAATCAATAAAAAATCATCTTCCCCAAATTTACCTTCACTATGTATATGGCATACTTTACATCCATTTCCTAGATATTTCTGCAATGTACTTGCATGTTTTCTTTGGATATGAAATGCTGTTTGTGAAGGGCGTTTTCCTTCTAGGCATGAAGTGGAATCTGGCTATAAATGTTGTTTGTCAGTTTTTATTGAAATTGTCATAGATCCAGTGTCTTTACTAATACTAGAGATAAGCAAGGCATGTCGTTGAGTCACGTGGTTCTTTCCAACCTACCTTGCATGATATGGTAGCTGGAGGGTGGGAGGATGAAATATTGAGAGGTTCCAAATAGGGGACTTCCATTTAAATAGCAGCAAGTTATGGTGGTAATATTTCACAGAATGAAAATAATGCCATTTGATGGTGCATTTCAGGCATATGGATGCAAATAATATAATGATCAGGCATCCTGCTAGATCGTACTTTCACATTTGAGTCCAAATTACCTCTATGAATTTAAGTAACTTTCAGGAGTGCAGAAATGCATGACTTCAAAGGTTGCCCATTCACATCATAGGCTATATGAATGTTGTACCCTAGATTTGTGTAGTGTACAACTTATACAACTTTATGTAGTGACTCTCTCTACTCATATTCTACAAGTCCTGTGAAATGCAAAATAACTTTGGGGATAGGGAATCCATACATTACTGTATGGATTATCTAATCATTCCAATGATTAGATAAATGTTCTCACAAGAAATGCTGCAACAAAAATTAGTGTCAATAAATTATAATGATTTTAGTTCTTTTTCCCCTTGAATTTCTGTATCCAAAATACTAGGAATAGAAAAAAAAACCCAAGAAATAGATCTGTAATGATTTGAAGTCTTTTTGTTTTTCCACTGTCATTTATCCATTTTTCCTAATGTTTTTGCAGACAAGAATTAAAACCTCAAACCATTTAAATATTAGCTGGAGGGTAGGGTGAGGTGCATGGAAAAGTAGGTAACACCACATTTACACTACTTTCTTGGAATCGATGAATACCGATGATATGATGCATGGGGGCAAAAGGAGTTGTTGCTTCCCTGTCACAAAACATGGCTAGCACCCAAATGCATTTTATGGTTTCTCTTCAATGTGTTCATGTATTTTTTTAATCAGCACAATTTCAGTGATCTCATTCAAGATACAAATATATTCATTTTTATAACTCCTCAGTACCTAGCACAAAGCTTTCCAAAAGTAAACACTTAAATAGGTTTTATTTTTGTTTAAGTAGTAAGTAGAAATGTATATATAATTTCGCATACCAGGATTCTCTAGGCCATGTCACATTGCCAAAAATTCAGCAAATGGAATGGTACATTATCCTTCCCTCTTGTAGTATGTTTTCTGACACCTTAATATGTTACTGATGTTAGCTTGATTGTGTGAATTCTTGAGGAAAAACATATCATTGCACTTAGAAATTTTATTTGCAATGACATTATTTCAATTGCCCATTTATCACTTTCGTTGAATAAATTATACAAAATCTGAATCAAAAAGGATTTTAATCCATAATGCTCATTATACTATTAATTGATCTAGAAACGAGGGCCGTGGTTATCATTTTTTATCTCTTAATGGCTCTATTGAATGTTTTTCTTAAGACACAAAAGACCCCTTTATTTATTAGATTACATGCCCTAGAATCAGAAATTCCCTTTATTTGTTCTATAAATACAGTGAAGAATAAAATATGCATTGAATAAGAAGGCACCTGTGCAGTTTTGGAATCCAGAGAAGGAGAGGAAGGTCAAATGGAACAAACATGCTGCTCATCATTTGGTAGGTTTGCAGGAAACCTGCAAGTTATCAAGGGGTTTCCTTTCCGTCTTCTCCCAAGCTCTTTCCCACTGTTTTGCTCAGTGTGAGTTAATTGCTCATTGCTGTTTGCCATACACTCTATGGATCCCTGCTGAGATCACTACAGATGGAGCAGGATGGCCTCTACCAAAGCAAGTCAGAGAAACTCCCAGGAGGGAGGCCAAGGTGTCATTTCCTGGGACCAAAAGGTCAGTGCTCCCCTTATTTACTTTTCCTCAGCAGGCTGCTCTGCAGGTCACCTGGCAAATGCACTTTTTCTCCTTAGACCCAGTCTGAATGTATTCACAAATGACACTCTGAAAATGGCATGCCGCACGTAATTGCCTGTGTCAGTTGCCAATCGATTTTGTGGGTGACCAGTGAGCTTCTTTGATTAGGGTGCAGAGTAAATGCTACCAAGGTTACTGGTTGATTTCTCCTTTGTGGTTACATATTGGATCACCATCAGACCTCAGTTGTCAGACCCAAGGGCAAGTGCCAGTAGAAGATGCAATACAGTATAGCAGGAAAACACAGTATCTAAGGTGTTCTGACAAGTGGACAGAACATTGCGATAGAAAATCTGCAAAGAGAGATAAAGTTAGGCAGGGTACATGTTTCCAGCTACTTTGCTGAATTTTATGTCAGAAATAGCCAAAGCCAGTGGAGTGGGAACTAGTAGTACAGTTTCCTGAAGGTCCTGGGATATTAGTATGATTATCAAACAGGGGTGAAGGTAGATGTCCAGTTATCAGAAATGGAATATTAATATGGGGACTGAAATAAGATGAGTCAAAAGGCTCCAGACTTTGCCCCACTATCACAGCCAAACCTGTGTTGCTACAATATTTTTTGCACCAAAGACTTGGGGGAGGGTTTGGCCTTCATGCAGGAATCAATGGCCCTTAGCTGAAGATGGAGGAGGGATACAATGTTTGGGAATCAGGCTGGATCCGACAGACCCTGGCTAATGGAGCTGTAAATAGATGTCCTTAGCCATGGAGAGACGGATGAGCATCTGTGTAGTTCAGAGATTCTCAAATGTGAGCATGCAATGGATCACCTGGAGGTCTTGTTAAACATTCAGTGCTGGGCTCCACCCCCAGAGTTTCTGATTCATTGGCACTAGTGCTGGAAAATTTGCATTTCTAACACATCTCCAGATGATGCCGATGCCCATGTTCCAGTGCCCACACATTGATAGATCAATGTGTAGATCAATGCCAATTCCTCATTATTGGAAGAGCAACGGAAGAGTCCATCTTGGCTTCTGCTCCAAGAAAGCAGACCAGACTTATGTGTTTTTCTATCCTCCTTCCTGAGAGGACTATAGAATAATAACAAAGGAAAAAGCCCCAAATATGGAAGATAATTTCAAATTTCTAGAAGAAAGAAATGTATGCTATCCAAGAAAGAGGATGTATACTTACTGGTAGACAAAACAAAGTGGAAAAAAAGTAGGCTAGGAAATGCAGCAGGGGTCTGCAGCTGAGGGAGAATTGATTTTCCCAGACGGTCCTTGGAGAGTTCCAGGCTCAAAGTTAGCAGGAATAATGGTAGTTGGAAGTTAGAAGGGTACTTAAGAAGGCCTGGGTTGTGTTGGGGAGGTGTTTACACAAAACATTACCTAGAGAATGGCTGTGCCAATTGACTCCTAGAATTCCAATACCTAGCCCTCACAATTCTTGGGCAGACAGAGGGTAGGTCACCCAGCATTTTACTCTCAGGCAAAATCAAAATCATACCAACAAACTACACAGACTTGAAATGCTTTTATTTAATTAAAATGAAAAAAAATGCCTGGGAAGAAAGAGGACTACTGTGGTATGTGCTTGTATCCTTATTTTCAAATTTGGGGCCCTCTAAAATGAAATCTGCCAGTTATTGAATAACAAGCCCCATCTACATACAAAAAGTCTTTATCCAAGGAAAAGCCTAGCGGGGTAAGATCTACATGTAGACCAGCAATTGATTCTACCTACGAAGACATAACCAAGGACCACCAGACATGTGACAAAAACAGCAATAGATTAAGAGATAACAGAGATAAGAGGCCAATTGACCCTGGAAGAAACAGAGATAGTTCTGGAAACAGAATTAACACACACAAAAAAGTCTCTAGTTGTTATCCTCAGAGTGATAAGAAGATAATTGACCATAATATAAAAGCAGAAAAATATGGAAAAGAACATAAAATTAAAGAACAAGAAAGAACTCTTGGGCATTAAACATATGATTGCCAATGTGTAATTTCAAACAGAAGTTTTAGAAGATAATGTCAAGGAGAACTCTCAGAATAGAGAGAAAATCTGTAGAAAATCTGATAGAAAAGATAAGCAACACATAGTATCTATCTGAGAGGACTAACATCTGATTAATAAGAGTCCTAGAAAGAGAATGGAAAATAAAAGGGCAGAAATAATCAAAAATATTTTGGAAATACGTTTCCTAAGCTGAAAAAAGAAATGTTGATCATATTAAGGAATTCAATGAATATGGAGTAAATGACTAGAAACAGACTCAAAACTAGACACATTATAAAATTTTAAGACACAGAAGATAAAAGAAGATCCTAAAAGCTTTGAGGGCAGGGGTAAAATTTTTTCTACAGAAAATATGGAATCGTGTTTCTCTTTAACAATCTGGAAGATAGACAATGGAAAGGTGAATAAAAGAGAAAAACATTTTGAATTTAGAAGGTTATACCCTGCCAAGAAGACTAAAATTAATATTACCCCAAACCGGAAGGAGGATACAGTGAGAGAAATTTTATAGAGTAGGGATTAATCACCAGAAAAAATAAAAATTAAATCTATTGTAAACAGTTTGCCTCTGGAGAGTGGGACTGATGTGAATGTGTCTGTGTGTGGCAGAGGGTAGGAGGGATTGTTTTTCATTATAAACCCTTCATATTATTTTTTTTTTTTTACTAAGTGCCTGCATTACTTGTCCAAAGTTAAAAAGGAATAAACAAAATTCGAAAGTCTTTTGCCACTGAAAGGGGACTGCAGCTTTAAGATAACATGCATGATGAACACACAATTTTTATTATGAATTCTTCCATTAAGGAAACATTGGCTGAAATAGCTGCCTGTTCTAGAAAAATATCTTAAGAATTACAGTGCAGAACTAGCTGTTTATATCAGCAGCAACAGTCCTTTTCCCAGCTCTGTTAAGCCCAGCTGCTTAGCAGTATAGGAAATCATGAGTCAAATTAAAGAGAGGGTGCTTTCTTTTCATCCTATAATAAGTGGGCTCAAGGCTTAGTATAATTTTGGGAACTCCTAAAAGATGCAAATACAAATGTGAAAACATTGCAATATTGAGTGTCAGTATTTAAAAGGAAATCACAAATCAATGAATTAGCTTTTTTAAAATATGACAAATAAGGGAATGCCTTACCATAAGATCAAATTGTACATATTCTGAGTTATGGAGCATATTGGTAATTAACTAGTGTGGCTTCAGAACAAGCAAACACTCTCAAATCTAATTTCCTTCTGTGACAGAGACAGGCTTGGTAAACGAAAGAGAGGTGATAACAGTAATCTCAGTTGACTGAAGGAAAGCTCGTAAATATGGAAGGGAACACTGCATATGCTAGGTGGCTATGAACTAGTACCCATTTTCCTGAGGAATACAATTCATATAGGGGTGTATTAATACACCACTATCTCCTACAGAAATTGTTAAGTGGAATCCTTTAATGGTTGGTTTGGGGATAAATTGTTTGATATCCTCATGGGTGACAGAGGATGTTCCTTTAAAGAGCAATGGAAAGTAAGTGGAGTGGAGGGTGAGAGTGAGCAGAAACCTTTGATAAGATCTATAGGCAACTCTATTCATTGGCCAGTTTTGTTCCTAACTAGTTCTGACCAATTCGACACAATCATATTATTTACATACTGGGATGATTATTAGTAATGGTTGAGTTGGCAAATGTAGGTACAAATATCAGGATTTAAAGTGAAGCTGGTACACTGGAGAAGTAATTGGAGGAAAGGACGACCAGGGAAGAATAATATATGCCCATAGAGACAGGGCAGGGAACATCTGTCTAGATATAAGGAAATCAGGAGACGATATCTGGATTCTACAAGTAACAAACTGACCACAATGTTGGGAGACATTCTTAGACTTATCATGTGCTTAACTGAATACCGTGCAATTCATTACTTATAAAGCTTAAAGGATGGGGAGGAGATGGGTAGGGTTCATATGAAAACAGAGAAATAAAGTTAAGACCTATAAGGAGAGGATGAAGAAAGTGAAATTCTCCAGAATAAAGAAGATGATACCTGAGGAGGATTTAAAAACTGTCTTCAGAAATATGATGGAATTTTCCATGGAGTATGGACCTTTCTACTGAGGATGAAACAGTAGGAAACAGTTAAAATTTAGGGTGAAGCTCCTGCAATTATTGCCAATGTATATTAGGCACCAGTTAAGCCTCTTCTGATATTTGAACAATTTGGCTGATGGTATTTGCAACAATAACATGCTTGAGAATCAACTGGTAATTTTCAGTTCGTGATAGTGTTAGGGTTCTCCAGAGAAACAGTAGAAGATATGTGGGGTGTGTGTGTGTGTGTGTGTGTGTGTGTGCGCGCGCGCGCGTATAAAAACAGAGATATATTAGCATTATAAGGAATTGGATCAACACAATTATGGAGGCTGACAAGTCCCAAGGTCTGCAGTTGGCAAGGTGAAGACCCAGCAGAGTCAATGGTGTAGTTCAGTCCAAATGCTGGCAGGCTTGAGATCCAGAAAGAGCTCATGTTTCCGTTTGAGTCTGAAGGCAGGAAAGAGCCAATGTCCCAGGCCAAAGCAGTCAGGCAGCAGGAATTTCCTCTTACTCAGCCTTTTTGTTCTATTTAGGTCTCCAATTGATTGGATGAGGCCCACCCACATTAATGATATTCTCTGGTTACTCAGATGCAAGATTAAAACAGGGCAAGTATTGGGAATAGCAATTGATATTTCCATTAGGACATAATGGAAACAATTGAATTAACATGCACACAATAATGCTTTATAAAACACTTTGTGAAATGTAAAGCTTCAGACAAATGTTAGTGGCATCTAATGATGTTAGAAAAGTAGATCAAATTATCTTCTGGCTTAGCCTAAGGATTTTGAATTCATCTACAGAAACAGATTAATACAAAGAGCAAGTCAATAACAACATCAAAAATGAACAAAGAGTGATAGAGAATGATATAAAATCAATCATAACATTAAATCTGAATAAGAAAGGTCAATAGCTATATTAAAATACAAAATCAAAACAAGACATATAAAATGAATGTGCATTTACACATAGAAAAACTTGAATCATCTAAGGTCTATTAATGCAGAATATGAAACTTAGAGTTGTTATTTTGGTATTAGAGAAAGTAAATTTTACAAACACCTTGATTATCACAGTAAGAGATAAATAAAGCAACCAAAACCAAAATATTGAATTCATATGTAACAACTATGGTACTATAAACGTCTTCAAAACAAAACAAAATAAAAAACTGGTATCCTATCTGGACAGAATTCTGATTGTCATCAAAGAGTTTGACTCGGCTCACATTTCACTTCCCTTTCAGTTGTTAATATGCTGAGGTTGAAAAGCCTGTTGGATAGCCTGTTTGGAGATGTCTAGTGGGATGTTGGCTTTTCATTCATTCATTTATACATGAACTATTTTTTGAAAGCCTCTTTGTGTCAGGCACTAAACACAAAGTGGTTTGCATCCGCAAAAGTATTATTATGTAATGAAAGAAACAATGAACAGACATAAACAATGCAATGCTAAAAATGCTGTTATGTTATACAGGTGTGTAGCTTATTGTGGTGAGTAGTGGGAGAAACTTGCAGAGTGGTATCTGGGTTATAGCAAGTCATCTGGCTTTAGAAATGGTCTTGACATCTTTTAAACATTAATCTAATGTATAGTGCCTAAAGAAGCTGTGGCAAATTAGTCTGTTAGAAACACTCAAACTAGTCAATCTGTTGAGAACAAAGGGGATATTATAATTGGTCTGTTTGTCTTGGTTTTGGCAGATCTCTGGCTATTGGCTAACATGCCTGGGATGGGATCCAACCCTGGGGAGAGATGACTGCGCACAGCTAAGAAAATTGCAAAAATGCCTATTGTCTTAGTTTAGATTCTCCCAGATCAGACCCTGAGACAAGGCTACAGGTGCAAGTAGTTTATTTGGGAGGCAATACCAAGAAGTATGGTGAGAGACTGGGAAAATGAATGAGGGAAAGAAGGAAAGTCAATAAAATGAAAAGCCTGTGGTCAGGTAGGCTCAGACTCTGGAGGTGGGGGTCCTCTGAAAGACTGGGAGAAACATGCCTCAGACTTGATTGTTCCATTGAAAGGTGAGGAAGCTGAGATATTTATCTACCAACTCGCATTCCTCATTGGTTGAGGTTGATCTGGTCATGGTAACTATGCCACACTTTTGGGCTGCCCATGACCGGGCCCAGTAGGCTTCTACAGCCAGAGAATGCCTGCAGGCAGAGAAACACAGGACTCAGTTTATATAGGTGCTCACCTAGGAGAACTCCTGGGCAGGCAGGCCCTGGGGCTATGGGTTGGGCACTGACAGCTTCTGCAAGGCCTGTAAACCATCTCCAGTAAGATGCTTGTTCCATTGAGGAAGAGGTTCAACAAATAGAAATCATGCCAGAATCTCTGTTATATGAATGGTGAAGACACTGTGGTGGTGGGATTGGGTTTCGAGGGAAACTGCAGTTAGGTGAGTGTGCTGGCCACAAGCATTCATCTTAGGCACACCTCAAACCAAACTCATGACAGCAAGACAAATTTCATTCTCCAGTTTTCAAGGGTCTGAGTGAGTCTCCTGACTCAGTGGTCTATAACTGAATGAAGGCCAGGAACATAATTGATTTGCCTTTGTATACTCAGTGCCAAGTCAGTGCCTGATACATGCCCAGATACTCAATATGTGCCTGTAGAACTGAATCATTTACTGACATCTTGGTTAGAAACCAGATGGTACTATATCTGCTGAGAGGATTTGGGGAAAACCTAGGATGACATGTTTTAGTTATGACTACATACTGATTTATATAAGACAAAGATCTTACTCAGCATTATGATTCGCCAAAGATTAGCAAACGATACCCAAAAGAAGCCTCAGCAAACACCACATTGATATCAGGGATACCTCAGATCCATAAGCTGCAGCTTCCTAATCCTCTTTCCATGTCAGGATACATTTGGTATGGGAATAACAAGAACTAACTGTGAGTGGTAAAAGTTAGTCCAAGAAATCCACAGAGTTTTGGGGGTCTCTCATTTTTATATTTTGCTAGCCATATAGCCAGAAGGCCTAAGTGACAAACTTCCATTCTCCAGTCAGCTCATTAATCCATAAACTAAAGGGTTATTTACAATAAACAATCCAAACAGATCAGGGATACCCTGAGAAAAGAACTCCTTAGATAAGTCCTGGAAGAATTTATCTTCTAGCCAGTAAATTCTATCAGTATGTGTAAAAGAGGTCTGGTTGAGATCAAAACCAATTCAACTATCCCCCAACATGAAAGGAAACAAGTTATAGACCCACCATTAGCCCTTTTCTTCCCCACCATGGTTCCAGAATTCTTAAATACAATTTTAGCATACAGAATGTGTTATTACATTAAAAATCATTTTCTGTTTTGACTGTCATACCAGTGAAAAGTAAGCTTGATGAAAGCAAGGACTTCATATACTTGGTTTGCCAGTGTATCTCCACCAGTGTTGAAAACAGATCTCAGCAAAGGTTTGGTGAATGAATACGTTAATGAACCCAGGCCTTCTTTATGATTTACCTTTATAGTTTATCACTCACAAAAATGTAAAATATCACATAACTATCTCAGTAGATGCCAAAAAGTCATATAAGAGAATATCTGTTATTAATTTAAACTAAAAATCAAATATCCACAGATTGCATTTAAAACTAAAATATGAAGAATTAATATAAAAGAACATAACATGGTAGAAGATGCCATATCATATTTCCATGCTATTCAGAGAGGGGATGAATTTCTGATTATTGAAGAAATAGAGATTTTGATTACAGATCAACTTAAATGTATGCAATTAAATAGCTTTTCCAGTCAAAATCTGATACAGCAAACACAAAAAGGGGAGAAGCAGAACAGGGTGGGGATGCTCAAGTTGTGCCCAACATACCTGCTAAATTCTTTTACTGCTTTAATATATTTCTATAAACGTTTATAAAGTTCTCTCCTTGCTTATAAATGGATATGAATAGGCAATTTAGATATGAGGAAATTATCCCGTGAAAAAAATTCTCAGCTTTATTAGTAGTTAGAATACAAATTTAAACATTTTAGGAGCATCACATACATATTAAACTTAAACGCAAAGGAAAAACACTGATATAACCAGTGTTAGTGGAGCATTGAGAAAATCCTGCATTTAAATGACAGTAAGAGGCACATTTCTTAATATTTTAATTTCTTTGGACTCAGCATGCCTCTTATGATAGATAGCATCTTAGCATTGCATTCAGTTGGCAGCTTTCTAAACTTTCTACGTGGTATAGAAAACAATGGTGTGCCTTACAGCATACCACTGGTGTCTTAGATGTGATTAAATACCGTGAGCATTGCTGCCTGCCCTTTGCATTGATTTTATCATGTGGGGAACAGTCTGACAATCTATTATAAGAGTCATGACACTTTGACCTGATATCTATACTATTGGGAACATATTCAAATGAAAAACTTCAATTTAAAAAAAAAAACTAACTTATATACAAATTGGATAAAAACAGCCACTCGTTTGGGAAGGGCAAGATAATCTACGGTATAACAACACAGAGAATGATACACAAACATTAAAATGACAAGCATGTAGATAATGTTGATTTATGGAAATGTGTTTATTAATCAAACTAAACAAGAATATAAAAAATTATATAAACATTAGTTAAATCTAGTAAAAGTAGTTTATATATATGATGAGAAATAACTTTGAAATTGTAGAAATAAAATATAATGTTCATAAGAATTTTTTTTCTGTTAAGTCAATTGAGTTCATAAAAATGTATTTTTACAAGATAGCTCTAGGGAAGCAAGGCTATTTCTTTTCATATATCCATGGAAATATTTATTATTTTTCAAGTCTGCGAAAAAAGCATTACTTAAATCTTTCCATATTTCTCTGGAGGACAGCTATTCAATTTAGAAACTAATATAGAAACAAATCTCAAAACTTTAAATGTGTCGCAAAATGCTATTTTCCAATGACCTAACTTAAATCTGTATTTTTTCCTTTGCTTCGGAAATCTGAAATAATTGTTTTGATTAAATAATTAAAGTTGAGTATTTTTTCTCCCCAGTGTAGCTAGTACTAAAAGCCTTGTTTAAAGCCCTGTTGCCTTCCCAGTATAGCTAGTACTAAAAGCCCTGTTCATATCTCTAAACTGTATTTTTGGATCTGAGGCAAATGGCAGAATTTACCTTTTCTTTTTTGGGGCAGTTTTGATACCATGATAACTACTTAAGAGCCCTAATGGATTCTCCAGAATCATCCCTGGTGATCATTTCCATGTCTGAAGTACCATGTGTCAAAGATAATTTGCCTGGAGCAACTCTGACAAATTCTGATAACAAATACACTGATTACTAAAATAGTGCTATATAATTTCTTTAGAAGCCTGTTATTGAACTGGGCCTATTATCTACAGATAGTTCATAATATGAATTATTTGTCTACGCTAGGTGCGTAGTTCTCAGAAGTTAGATTTTAAAAGTAATAGTGTTATTAGTGCAAGAGAAGCCTGCTGGATGAAAATATGATGTTTTAGTCAATAAGCTGATTTGCTTCCAAGGCATGTATATGGACACCTCAGTGAGAAGACCTGTGAATACCTAGTACATGTTAAAAGGCGTGTAAGTTTAGCTATTTAGTGGAATCAGTTCTTTTTGAATTGAAGCATGAGCTAGCATTGTAGCACCATCTTAGTGCCAGGTTTGGACCACCCTGAAGGATATTTATGTGTTTACTTGGTGCCTTGTACTGCTGTGACTGAGGGCGGAAGGGAATGCCTATGGCTGGCTGCAAATATTTGTCATTCATCTATTCATCCATCTGTCCTTTCCAATAGCATTTACTAGGCCTCTGCTCTTTCAAGGCATCGAGAAACATGCTGGGGATAAACAGAAATATGATTTAGACATAGTCACTGCCATTGAGGTGACCAGTCAAGCGAGAGGAACAAACAGATGATGTCAGTGTAGTGCAACAGAAGTGTTAGTGGAGGCAAGAACCAAGTGTAATGCATACACAGAGGAGGAAGCAAATACGGACTATCTTTAACAAGATCCTCTTACACAAATTCAAGGACAACACCATTTTTTGTAGAAATCAACTCTCCTGATTTTTCCACCATTTGGTCTCAGGAAACTTCATTGTTTCCTTCACTTTGCTCTGTCTACTTAAATCCATAGTTCACAGTCTAGGTTAGACTATATCTCTTCCTGAAGCTTCCTATGTGGGAAGTCTTGCCTGAAGACTGTGCTATTTTGTTGCCCCTGTCAGGTAGTAAACTCCTCAGAGGTAGGAACTCTGTCAGATGTGTGTTTGTGTTTGTGTTTCCTACAGCACTTAAAGCTCACTTGACAAATACTAATATTTATTGTTGGTTCAAGTCATGTTTGGCCCAGATATCCACTTCTACCAGAAAGTAGAATACCACTTCATATTGTCGGTATTACATATTGTACGTGGATTGGGAATATAGTCACTAAATTTTCTCATTCAAAAACATTATTTGACATAGTCAGCCACTAAGTCATAATATCAAAAATTTAGTTTGCTTTATAAAATTTAGTTTTTGCCTAGGATTCACTCCCAAGAATGTCGCAGTGCTCATCTTTCCTCAGTAAATTGGTTCAACAATTGAAGGCGATGGTTCTTGTGTCACTTCTGATGAAATATCTCTAGTTCCTAATTGCTTAATGAATATCTTATGGAATGAATGAGTGAAAGTTTTATACCACGTGAGAGAAGGTAATTAAAACATTGTAAAGAATATATACAGAGAGAGAGAGAATGAGAGAGAATTTTACATATAAATATATATATACACACACATACATATATTTACTTTCTAGTAAATCATTTATCTTAGTTGCACACATTCATACATTATACATTCATTTTGGGAAGTGAGAACAGCAAATATTCTCTCCTGGGTGTGTGGACATGTTGGAGTGTCTGATGTGATGGAGAAATGACCCGTGTTGAGACTCCTTCCTTGGTGCAGAATTCTATTTACTCCTTCGATGTCAGCACAGGAAAAGCTTTCTCTTGCTCTGGCATTGCGCTGACGATATGAGTCTCAGGCAATTTCAATCTCGGGAAGATTGTGACTGTGACAACTCTGTAATGGGAGATGCCTCTGCCTTTGGTCTTCTGCAAATAATGATGACAACTGTAGTGTATTAGTTAAGGCGATGCTGGCTGCTGGGAAGAGAAACCTCCAACTCTCAGTATCTTAACACAATAAAAATGTATTTTTCACTTGCAACACTCCTCATTAGCAGGCGGTTTTACTCTTCCTGATGATTTGGATGCCTGGACTCCTTCCATCTGTGGCTCCATCATTTTCTGTGCTTAGTTTTCAAGGCCACAAACACACCAAAGGACATTGAGGATAATGTGTGGGATGGCTTTTAACAAGCTTGGAAATGGCACATGTCTCTTCTGCTCATATTTTATTGGATAAAAATTAGTCGATGGCCATACCTACCTGCAAAAAGAGCTGAGAAGTACAGTCTAGCTGGATGTCTAGGAAGAAGAAACGGTTGTGGGGGTAAGATAGCAGTTTCTTTTGGACATGGCAGCACGTCTTTCCAATTCAAATCCAGGGCGAATCATAAACTCCTTAACCTTTGCAAAGAGAATTTAAATTTAGATGTGGAATTCTGGCTTAGCCAGATTGCTCCCTCATATTAAAAAATCATGTGACTTCATGGCAAGGGTTAAAGTTTGTCATCTGTTGGAAAGTAGCCTGAGAGAAAATCAGAACTATTTTGAAAGTCAGGCTTTCAGGAAATAGAGATTGGTTGAAAGATGCAATGAGATTTCCCTACCTCATAACAGAGTACCTGAGAAGCAATTCTCCTCAGCTTAGATCAAAAGGGTAGTCCTCTGTTAATGATACTGAGTCAGGGCCTCTTTTATACAGTGGTTGTTTTTAGCTTATTGCCTCACTATCTTTGAATTATCTCATTGCCCTCTGAGACCCTTTTAAATTTTAACATATTGTGGTTAAGTTTTTTTACAGTGATTGTTGTCAGTTTGTTTCCCTTTATTGTCTTGTAAACATGGTTGTTTACTTTCATGCTCTATGTATATAGAAAAAAATAATCAACACAGCATACCTTAGGGATAAAAGGAAACCACCAGTAGGTTTTTTAAAAGGCCCTGAAATAAATACAAATGCATTTTAAAGTTGAATGATGTTAAATGAGGGGGAAATTGCTTTATAGGCCATTGGCCAGGGCTTTCCAATTTGATTAATAACTCACATTATTATTGTGAAACAATCATTACATATAGGCCTGATATAATGGGATTTCACTTTCTGGAAGAATGACCATGTAATTCCCATGTTCAACACAAAGTTTTATGAAACCTGGATCATTGTGTAATGCCTGTTGTCAAAATCCTTCTGTGCATTTTTGTTTTCAGTATTTGGAACTTGTCTTGCCTTCCCAGTACCCACATTAAGATGATTCTTCTATGATACAGAATTAAGTCAAAGTAGAAGCTACATAGGAGTTACAGTGTTTTTTTTTTTAACAAAAAACAGAGGTGATTAAATTCTTAAATTAACTAATTGCAAGGGCCCCACTTGGGTTTCTGAACTCTGTGGAAAACAGAAATAGCAAGAAATGGTAGGAGAGATGGAAGGATAGGATAGTGGGGGAGAGACAGAGAGAACGGGGGAGAGACAGAGAGAACGAGCGAGAGCGCACAAGTGAGAGCACATGAGCCTAAGACTACTTACGGCTTCATTTCTTCATTCATAGGCCTACTACGAAGTGGCTATTTCTTCAGAGATGGCCAAGAAAGAATGGGGAAGTACTGTGCTCCTAACCATTTTCCTTACTGAGAATACTTACTTACTCAGAGTAAGCAAGAAGTTTCAGAAAATCTTCTGCTCAAAAATATCCCAAGAAGTCCTTTGATTGGAAGATCTGGGAGGATTAAGCAGGCTGGTTAATCACACCTTCTCCGACTCAAGTAAATCTCTGAATTTAGAGTTCCTAAATCATGTGATCTGTAGGAATTTTGAAGAAGTGTTGGCACTGTTCTTTTAAATTAGGAATGCACACAGCTATATGAAAAGCCCATCAGGAGGGAGGAAAACACAGTGAAGAGTGAGGATAAAGAGAGAAATGCAAAGCACCAGACTATCTGAAAATATTTTACTACCCGTCCTGGTAATTTCCTTTCCCAGTAGGTGGAGAAGCCATGGGGGAGCTGCTATGCTGGACTTAATTTTAACTAAGTTGATAGTCGTTGATATGGAGAGGATGTGGGATTTGAAGGAACAGGACTGACCATGGCATATGAAAATTCATTGGCATGGTAAGACAAGGAAAGATGATTTCCAAAAATCAAAGAAAAACACATATAACTCATAGAGAAACTTGAAAGGGGAATATAGATAGAAGGGATAGGAGACCCTGGAAAGGAATTTCTAATTTCATAATTATTTCTGGGAGGAAAAAGGGGAGGGGGCATTTTAAGAAGCTAATGTGGATATCCTTAAATTTTGTCTGATAAATGGAATTTAAAAAATGTATTAATTAAACCATTTTTATTTTAAAAGCATCTCAGAATTTCATAAAAGTTGAAAGTTCAGTGCAAAGAATATTTTTTTTCTGGAATCTTTTTAGAGTAAATTTCCAACATGATGCCCCATCATCCCTGAACACTTCCATGTACATTTTGAAAAACAAGGACATTCTTCAACATATATACTATAAAACCATCGAAATGATGAAACTAATACTAATACATTACTATCATTTATTTAATCTCAGACCCTGTTCATATTATACTAGTTGTCCCAATGATATCTTGAACTCCTGACCTCAAGCGATCCTCCCGCCTTGGCCTCCCGGAGTGCTAGGATTACAGGCGTGAGCCACCATGCCTGGCCATGTCCCAGTGATATCTCTATAGCAGATGTGTTCCGTTTAGATGTATCCAGTTCAGAATCCTGCAATTCATTTAATTGCTACGTGTCTTTTTTTAGTATGATGAGGTCAGATTTAAAAAAGACATTTTCTAAAAGGTCAAAGAAAGAATACAAGATCAAGGACAAATTCATAAGAGTGATTTGATCTCCAAAAGATAGTGTTAATGAAGATAAAAATCCAGAAATGCAAGTAACAGAATGTTTATAGTTACCTTCTATGCAACATGAACAAGGAAAGAGTTCAGGAAGGTGATGCAGTGATAACCCATCATGTGGAGAAAAAGGAGCTACATAACTTTGCAAATTGGAAAGGGGAAAACAGACTCCATTGAGGGCAACAGAAACCTCAGATAGAAGATAATTCTAGAGTATTTCCTGCTTTCAAATGAATTCAGTCTTGTCCAGATGAATTACCTCTGGGAAACTGTCAGAACCTGCATATGCCTGTATACCCTTACTATTTGTATATTTTGAAGAACTATGGAAAACATCAGAAAAGTCAAATAAACATCCCAATTCTTGAATCAACATCACCCTGGAGGAAGTTTCTAGTGGAATGCTTCAGGGTTCTGTCCACAGTACTAAACTATTCAATATGCTTCTCAATTATTTGTTGGAGGACCTACTTATTAAATTATTATTGACTCTGGGATAGAAGAAATACTAGCTGACAAAACGAAGTCATAAAACTATTTTGACAGGATGGAAGGATGGTTCAAAATTAAAAAGATAAATATAATAGGGAGTATAGTCAACAATATTTGACAAAGGTACAAAGGTTATTCAATCAAGAAAGGATAGGCGGCCGGTTACGGTTGCTCACACCTGTAATCCCAGCACTCTGGGAGGCACTCTCCGAGGCAGGTGAATCATTAAAGCTCAGGAGTTCGAGACCAGCCTGAGCAAGAGCGAGACCCCATCTCTACTAAAAAAGCAGAAAGAAATTAGCTGGACAACTAAAAATATATATATAGAAAAAATTAGCCGGGCATGGTGACGCATGCCTGTAGTCCCAGCTACTCAGGAGGCTGAGGCAGGAGGATCGCTTGAGCCCAGGAGTTTGAGGTTGCTGTGAGCTAGGCTGACGCCACGGCACTCTAGCCCAGGCAACAGAGTGAGACTCTGTCTCAAAAAAAAAAAAGGATACGCTTTTCAATGAACGGTTGAACATCTATATGCAAAAAAATAAAAACCTAGACATAAATGAAACCACCCTTTACAAATTAGCCAGTGTCCTCCCATTTGCTTTTCTATAATTGCTACTCTAGAGTCTTGTAGCTGGTAGTCATAAAGATTCTTAACTTTCTTGGTAGATAATATCACCTTTTGGAAACCTAAAGGTAGTTTCTGAGATATCTTCCAGGCCCTGTATTCTGGTGGAATGGCTGACCCACCCAGACCAGTGGCTCATACCAAGTAACTGACTCAACTGATATTGCAACCCCCACCCAAGAACCAGCTCAGCAAAGAAGACAATTTCTACAACCCTATGGTTCCACCGTGAACCCAGCCAATGAACAAACCCAACTGCCTAATCCTTTGCCTGCCAAACTATCTTTAAAAACCCCATCTCCCAAATTTCTCAGGGTGGCGGATTTGAGAAATTACTCCTGTCTCCCTGCTTAGCACTCTGCAGAATTAAACCCTTTCTCCATTGCAACCCTGACTGCCTCAGTGTATTAACTCTTCTCTGTGCAGCAGGCAATACAACCTGGTTGAGTGGCAATGTAAACTTACACTTTACAAAAAAATTAACTCAAAATGCATCATACATCTAAATGTAAAATGCAAAACTATAAGTCTTTTAAAAGAGAACATAGGATAAAATCTTTGTGACCTTATGTTTGCTGATGCATTTCTAGATACAACACCAAAACAGAAAATAAAGTTGACAAGTTAGACTTTATTAAAATTAAAGACTTTTGTTCTGCCAAAAACATTGTTTAAGAGAATGAAAAGACAAATCAGCAACTGGGAGAAAATACTTGCAAATTACATGTCAGATAAAGAACTTGTATCTGAAATACATAAAGAACCCTTAAAACTCAATGATAAGAAAACAAACAGCCCAATGAAAAGATGAGGAAATGATCTGAACAGAAACTTCATCAAAGAAGATAGCAAATAAGGAGATGGCAAATAGGCATATGAAAAGGTTCAACATCACTTGCATTATGGAATGCAGAATAAATCCATGATAAAAATATGCCTATTAAAGTGGCAAAAAAAATCCAAACACCGTTAATACTAATACCTGGTGAAGATATGGAGGAAGATCTTTATGAACAACTTCAATGAACTCTCATTCATTACTGGTGGGAATGCAAAATGGTACAGCTGTTTTGGAAGACAGTTTGGTAGTTTCTTACAAAGCTGAACATACTCTTAACATACAATCCAGCAATTGTGTTCCTAGGTATGGACCCACCTAATATGAAAGCTGTTTCCGTACACAAAAATGGCATGTGACTGTTTATAGCAACTTTATTCACAATTTTTAAAAACTGGCAACAACCAAGATGCCCATCAATAGGTGAAACTGTGGCACATCTCTACAATAAGAATGCTATTCAGTGATAAAAAGGAATGAGCTATTAAGCCACACAAAAACTTAAATGAATCTTAAATGCATATTACAAAGTTAAAGAAGCCAATCTGAAAAGGCTACATACTGTATGATTCCATTAATATGACATTTTGAAAAAGGCAAAACTATAGAGATAATAAACAGATCAGTGGTTGCCAGGGATTTGGTTGTGGGGGAAGGGAGGAGGTTTGAATAGGTGAAGTACAGGAAACGTTTGAGAGAGGTAAAAATATTCTGTGATGGTGGATACATGACACCATACATTTGAAAACATCCATAGAAGTTTACAGCACAAAGAATGTGAATGCTAATGTCTGCAAATTTAAAAAATCATTTAGGAGGTCCAGGTACCCAGGATAAAATGCAGACTATGGCAAAAAATCTAACTATATTACAAATGTAGGAAATGACCTCATTGAAGCAAATAGGAGAAAAGGTGCTTACCTAAGTAACTTTAGAAATGAGTGGAGATTGTAAAACTAAAGACAAAAATAAGCACTGTACGTTACCTGATAAAGTTGTTCAATGGGGGTACAGATGAACAATTCTTATACTGCTATACATGTATACTGGAATTGAACAATTAATTAAATGGATGGCAGATGTTGGGAGCCAGGTTTCTCACTGTTGGAGTGGGAGGTTACAGGCAAGCAAATGGTGAAAGCTAAAACGATCTATGCTGTAATAGATTAGATTTGAAGACATCAATATGAACTCAAATTTATCAAAATATAGATAAAAATTGATGCATTTAGAAATATTTATAGACATGTGTACATACACAGGTTACTATACAAGCATTTCCTTTCTCCATTAGCTGAGAGGGCCTAGGAGCTATAACACTCTGGTAGAAATGAATACATCCAATGCCCAGCTCTTGATTTCAAATACCATTCTCCAGTGAAAGGAGAAATGGCTGATTCTAGGGCTGGGGCAGGAAATGTACAACATGAGCCTGGAACATCTTGCAGTGCCAGAAAGCCAGGAGGTGCTTAAAAAAATACCAAAGCAAGCAAATAAATGACAGTAACAACAGCAGCAACAATGATGGAGACATGTCAAAAAGACACAGGGGCCAACCGAAAGAGTTCCCAATGGCCAAAGCTGAAATAATTTGAACAACAAAATAAATAATGTAATATCGGATTGTAACCCAAAATATAAAATAAATATTGATGAGTCCAAACTGATATAAACAAATGATTGAATAAGTAAATACATGAGGAAGAAGAGACAAATCTCTCCTGTAGAATTCCAGATAATTTATCTAGATGTTACCCTGTCAAGGAGGCAGAGCTTAAATCCCCACCCCTTAAGTGTGGATTGCATGCTGCGACTTCCTTCCAAGTAGTGCAGTATGGAAAGCAGGAAAAGAGTAACTTTACAGTGGAAAAACCTGACAAATTACCTGAGCCAGGTAATCAAGATTGTGTCACCAGTGATAAGTCATATTGATAACATGTACTCTTGATATGCTGGAATGAGAATAGCACTTTCCTTCTATGGTCTTCTTCTCCCAAACCCATCATTCCAGTTTAATCATGAGTAAAACATCAGACAAACCCTCATTGATGGAATCCTACAAAAGACCTGACCAGTACTACTTAAAACAATCAAGGGGGTCAAAAACAAGGAAAGTCTGAGAAACTGTCACAATCTAGAGTTGCCTAAGGAGATACCACAGCCAAATGTAATGTGGTACCCTGGATGGGATCCTGGAACAGGAAAAGGATATTAGGGAAAAAATAAATCTAAATATGTATCAATATTGTTTCATTAGTTGTGATGAATGTACCATACTAATATAAAATGTTAACAATAGGGAAAACTGGGTGTGGGGTATGTGGGATCTCTGTGTACTATCTTTGCAACTTTTCTCTAAATCTAAAACCATTCTACAATTTTTAAAAAATGTAATTAATAATGTAATGGGGATTAATATAAAACCTTTGTCCTTGGGTTAACACTCTAATCCAAGTGCTCATTCTCTCACTAGATCTGTTACGGAAGTCTTCTATTCAGTCTTCCTGCTCCCGCTCTTGTCTGCTTGCCACAGAGTAGCCAGAAAAACTTTTTAAAAAATGTAAATCAGATAATGTAATTCTCCTGCTCAAAACTCTACAATGACTTTCCATAATCCCTGAATAAAATCCTAATCCTGTACCATGGTATACAAAGCCCTACATGATCTGGTTGCTCATCTCCTACCACTTATCTCCTATCACCCTTCCTCTATTATCTCTTTGCTGGCCACAATGGCCTCTTGTTCCTCAAATACTCCAGTTGTATGGCATACCATACATAATGGTTTTGCTAGAAAGCTCTTTCTTATATCTTTGCATCACTTGTTTCTTTACATCTGTCAAGGGGCTGTTCAGATGTCATCTCCTGAGACCTTCCCTTACACCTCAATTTATTGTGGCCTCTTCTTTATTTCTTTTAAGCTCCTTACTCTGTTTCATTTTTTTAATAGCACCTATTACTGATCATTATAACATTAATGAATTTACTTATTTATTCATCGTCACTTTTTATCTCTTAATCCATTGTTATTTTAAACCAATCTCAAGATTTCAAAAAAATTGCATGTTCATCAGGGCAGGTCTTTGCCTTGTCTTGTTCATTGTATACCCCCATTTTCTACAATAGTCTGGGCAATAAGTTAGTGAATTGATAGGTTAAAATGTGGCTGTTTTAATTAAGTGCAAATTCTATGTTAGCCAGTAGTGGAGTTATCAGATGTGCTGACACATACTTAGATTTCATTACTGGAAATTCAGTACCTTAAATAAAGAGAAGAATCAATAAGACTATTTTGATATTGTCTTGTCAACCCATTTCTAGAATTATTTGTTAAATCCTGATTATCACATTTTCAGATGGTCATATACAAATTGAACTTGTACTAATGAATGTGGTCAATTATAACATGTTTAGAAAGTATTACTTGAAGATGATTAAGGGAATTGGGCATGATTGTTGTGAAGAAGACCTAGGGAAGTCTTGACATACTATAGATGTCTTTAAATATTTTATTCAATCAAATTATTTAATAACTTTGGTAGCCTAATATGTGCCAAGTATTGTGCTAAGTCCTGGAAATGAATAAGTTAATACATAAAGGAGAGAAAAATTGCTTGGACATAGACTTCTTGCCTCCTAGTGTTATTGACTCCAATTGGTGGATGTTTTGGTTGTGCAGATTTTGATTCAGCACATGGAAACCCATTTTTAATAATAAACACACTATTAATAGACTATTTAAAAACTCATATTAGGTCTTCTGACATACCAAAAATGCTTAAGTAGTGGATCTTAGAGGAAAGATTCTTTATTAGGAAAAATAAATACTGGACCAATTGCCTGTATATTTCTAAGTCTAAAATTCTAAGATTCTTGGGTGCTGCAGGTTTCGTGTAGATGATAACATAAGCTATTAAATAGAATAATCCTAAAATCCTACTTAGAAAATGCCACATTTTTTCTACTGCTGGGAGTGGAATCCTTAACTGATGTTTTCTCTGTGTGGCATTCTGACAGCTTCAGGTGCATGCAGTATTTCAGCAAAGAGATTAGATTAACTATTGTTAAAATTCTTTACAAGGAAGTGGAGGAGGTCCAAGATTTGATTTATATTCTGGTATCCTTGGCATAAAAATAATGAATGACAGAGAAAAAAAGAAATGCCTTAAACATACTCTATTCATGCTCCAATTAGACCTACAATCTTCCCTTCAAATGGGAAAAATAACTGCAAAAGATAACTACTAGACTCCCGAATTACTATTCAGTCCTTTTAACCTCCACTTTCATACAAGATGCCTATATATATAGTAAAAAATGCTAAGCATTTACATAGTTATGTTTTAAAAAATTGTGGGCAGTCGGGGAGGGAAATAGGACATATGGCTGAAAATCTCTGTGGTTAGAAAAATACAAGAGTGGAAAGAGTGTGTTTTGGTGCTTAGCAGGAAACAGGTGGTACACCCCAAGGAGTAATTGAAGAATTTTTTTTTAATGAAAGTGATTATTTACAGAGGGATAGGCAGGGTTAAGGGAACGCACAAGGGATGGTAAAGTACTCAGTATTGGTAACAGCAAGAAGCTATTGCTACCCCTAGGCCTGAAAAGGAAAGGAGAAGAAGCTATTGCTAGAACCAAGTAAGAATTGTCACTGTGCTTGAGGGCCTCCCTTGACAGGGTCTGTGGTCCTAGATGATGAATATAGCCACTACTGAACTGCAGCCAAGCAAAGAGGAAGCAGGACAAGAAACACTCCAAACTCTCTTTTCTATGATCTCCTGCTGTGCTTCCCACTAGCCAAACTTACCTGAAAGCCAGAAGGCAAGGAGGCCTGGTTGATAAAACCCATAAAAGTCAGCATCTCAAGACATAAAGCCTCTTTGAGCTTCGCTTCCCTGATCAAAACTCTGCAATGGCTTCTCGTTTCACTCAGAGTAACAGGCAAAAGTATGGTAAATATATGGGTATGCGGTATAAATATGTACCATAAAATATAGTCTAAAACTATAATAGTAATGTCTGATGTGTGGGGTTAAAATATAAGTAAAATAATAATACTTGACAAAATTAGCAAAATTTTGAAGCTATGTAGTTGGAGTTGGAGAATTTTAGAATCTTTGCATTATTGAGGAGGAAGGTAAAAATATTGATTAACTTTAGATGCTGGAAGATTTAGTATGCTTGCTAAATTATCTAGAATGACCTCTGAATAGATAGACAGACTTTAATTTCCAAAAAAATAGAAAAAAAAATGGATAAAAGAAAAAAAGCACCTTAATCAACTTTTAAGAAAAAAGGGCAAAGGGGAGAAAGGGAGGAATTATTAATAGAAAAGCTGGAAAAGTAGTAAGGAAAACATAAAATTATGAAATTTTAATGTATGTATATGCATTACATCATTATGTATGTAAATAAACTAATATTTTTAATTAAAAGACAAATAGAGTAAGCTTGAATTTAAAAAAATCCAGCTAAATGATGTTATGAGAATCATATCTAACTCAAAAAGTACAGAATATTGAAAGTAAAAAGATAGAAAAACCATATCCATGCAAATACCAACCATGAGAAAACTGATGTAGCTTTATAAATATTGGCTTGGCAGGAAAATATACCTAATTTTTACTTGTATGCAGCTAATAGCACAGCTCAGATATATAAAGTATTACGTCCACAAATAACATTCTTTTAGTAGTTTATCGATTAAGCAAAAAAAGTTATATTCCAAACTGAAGAATGTACATTGTTTTTGTAGAAAATGTATGTGAATTGGTCCCATGTTAGATTGTTAAAATTGTATCACCAAATTTCAGTGAATTGATATCTCATTGTCCTATCACAGTGCAATTAAGTTTCAAAATAATTATATTTTTATATTTAAAACACACCCCTGAATTACTCATGTGTGAAAGAAGAAATCATAGTGGAAATAGGAAAATAAAACTGTATGATAATTATAATTCTGCATATCAAAACTTGTGTTATGCAGCTAAAGCAATAGTTAGATGAACATTTATAATTTTAAGTTTGTGTAGTAGAAGAGAAAAAAAGCTCAAGTAAATGAGTTAAGCCTCTACTTTAAGATGTCAGTAAAAAAAAAATAGACAAATCCCAAAGAATGAAGGAAGAAAATGAATAAATATAAAAGCAGAATTGATTAAATAGAAAAAAGATATGATAGTCAAAAGCCCTATATAATGTGTTTTTGGAAAGAGTAAGAAAATTTGCAAATTTCTGCCCAGATTTATGAACAAAAAAAGAGAGGGTACAAATAAGCAATAAATATGAGACATAACTATAGATGCCAGCAAGTTTGAAGTGGACAAATTCCTAGAAAAATATTACTAAAACAGAGTCAAGAAACACAACAGTGGTCCTATAACCATTAAAAATATTGAGTCATTAAAGGTAAAAATTCTTTCTGCAAAGAATATGCAAGGCTCAGATGATTTACCAAGCATGGCAGTAACTGATAAATCTAATCTTTCACAAATTCCCCTCAAGTTGTCCAACATATTTTATGTGGCAAGTCTAACCTGGCTACTCATACTAAGTAAAGATACTGTAAGAAAGAAAAATTACAGGGCAATCTCACTTATGAATATGAATGTAAAAACTGTAAACATGTTATTAGCAAATGAAACCAACAATGCACAATATTCATATGTCATGACTAAGTTGAATTATTTTAGGATTGCAAGGTTGTCTGACATTGGAAATATAATTCACCACATTAACATATAAAAGATGAAAAAAACATAATCTTCTCAGTAGATGCATGAAAAAGATTTAATAAAATTCAACAATTCATGATAAAAACTCTCAGCAAAATAGATGTCAAAGGGAATTTCCTAACCTGATAAAAGGATATTACAAAATAGCAAGGGCTTACTTAGTCATGAAACATTATTCAGACAAAACTATCCACTCTCATGACTTCTAATCAATGTTATAATAGGGGACCTAGAAGCCCATTGGAGACAGCTAAAGCAAAAGAAGCTATAGGGATTATAACTGAAGAAGCAAAATTATCATTCTCAGATGATGCAATTTTCATCACAGAACACAAAAGAACCTACATACATATTGAAATAAACAAGGATGTTTAGCAGAGTGACAACTGTATTTAAATAAACTGCAACAAATCATAAGAAAATACGATAATATGAAATAAAAGATAACAAGTCCTAAGTTTTCAAACTTAGTGAAGGAGCCCAGGTGATTAGCTCCCTCCTCCAAGATCAACCCTATAGAAACCACAGAAAAGAAAGCAAGCATGGATTAGAGTAACTAACATACAATCTGTGGGAAATCCCTGGCTACTACTCAGCCATAAAAAAAACCGGTGATCTGGTATCATCTGTAACAACCTGGATGGAAATGGAGACCATTCTTGTAAGTGAAGTATTGCACAAATGGACAAACACCACATGTACTCACTACTAAATTGGAACTAATCGATCAACACTCATGTGCACATATGGAAGTAAAACTCAATGAAAACCAAACTGTTGGGAGCAGGGAAGAGGGGATGGGTAAGTTTACACCTGCTGGGTACAATGCACACTATCTTGCTGATGGGCATTCTTATAACTTTGATTCAAACTGTCCAACAGCAATTCATGTAACCAAAACATTGTACCCCCTTAATATTCTGAAATTTAATAAAAGAAAAAAAAGTAAAATAACTTTTGACATGTAAGAAAAATCTAATTTATGAAAAAAATGAGATATACCAAAGAATTTATAGTAGAATTGTACACAGAAATACTTCCGTATTTTTTAAATTTTTAAAATAAATTTATTTTTAATTTACAAATAATTATGTGTATTTATGGGGTACAATGTGATGTTCTCATCTATGTATACACTGTAGAAAATTAAATCAACCTAATTAACATACCGATCACCTCTCCAACTTATTTTTTTGTGGGAAGAATGTTAACAATCTATTTTTTATTGATTTTGAAGCATAGAATACATTAACTGTGGTCACCATACAGTACAATAGATCACTTACATTTATTCTTCCAGGTTAACTGAAACTTTGTATCTTTTGACCAATATCTCCCCTTTAGTATCTTGTTTATAAATATTAATTTTAAGTCAGGTGAAGCTAGAATAGGGAGCATTCAGCATTATATTTCAGTTATACCAAGTTTAGGATATCACATGGAAAAAACAGTTTATGTCCAATTAAAATGGCATTACTTGTAAAATTTTTTAATGTACTTTATTAAAAGTACTTTTATTAAAAGTACTTTTTAAATGTACTTTATTTTTTCACTCGTAAATTTGTCTTCATTGCAAACAACACTGATAAAAACTTACACATATTCATAGCCTTCATTATTTCTAAGGTATTTATGCCTCTAGGAAAGCAACCATGCTAAAATATTGTAGCTTGAGCCTGAGGTGAACTATGGATCAACTAAGGCCTGG
The DNA here is from genome assembly GCA_004363605.1 of Indri indri. Taxonomy (NCBI): domain Eukaryota; kingdom Metazoa; phylum Chordata; class Mammalia; order Primates; family Indriidae; genus Indri; species Indri indri. The sequence continues at coordinate 2,753 of RJWJ010009580.1, read as the reverse complement.
GTTGCTGCCAATATATAGATTTTAATAAAATTTATATCTTCCTTTCTGTTTATCTCTGAAGTGACTGTGCATTAGGTCAGTAAGCAGGCTTTGGATGGCTACAGGTGTGATTCTGAATCATATCAATAAAACTGTCCTGGACTGGTTGGGATTAGCAAACATTTATAGTAAGAGTATCACCATGTAACTTGCATGGAATTAGATATCTATGTTTCATTAGTATGTAGGAAAGTGAAAATGTTCTTGAAACCAGAAAGAATATGTAAAATAGCCTGTATTTTTTTTGGCAGGGGGAGGAGGTAGTACTGTATCCCCATAGGCTGGGAATCACCTCTTTGATGGGTCAGTGGCATGCCATGTGACTGGAATGGCTCATTCATGTAGAGTTATTTTAGCACTTGCTATTTCTTCATGGACTTTGCTTAAAATTTCTGAGATAAGTGAGAGTAGATCTCTAAATTATGACACCAGTCCTAATGGCAACTGTTTACTTTGATCCTAAATGAAAAATAATTTAGGGGGATTGTGGTTCCATTGAGAACTTTTAGTAAATCAACATAGGCTTTACTCTTCCTTCTAAACTAGGCCAACACATATTCTAGCATTTTAAAAAATCAGAAAAAAATGGCTGCCTTAATAATGGCCAGTGTTTGCTCCTCGGTGAATCGAAGGTTTTATGTTGGTTATTAGATGGCCATTCATTGGATAAAAGAACATTTTGACAATTATTCATTCTTTCTGGGATCCAGAGTCCATTTCTTCTTCTTTTACTAAATTAAGCCATTGATGCTCATGAGTGAACAATAACACCTTTGAAGTACTTAAGTCTCACATTTCAGAGAAGGAGCCCATAATTATTGAGTGTATTCAACCACTGATGCTTACAAACAGAATTTATTTAGCACAATTTGGGTCATTGACCCATGATAGTTTGAATATTTCATACAGGTTAGTATTTGTAACTTTTATAGATTATCTCTCATCTCATATTGTGTGTCATTGTTCAAAGAAAATTTTAAATTCTTAATAATACTTAACTAGACAAATTAGAAAATACACGAGGGTAAAAAGAAGAAAAATTTTAGGTAACAGAGTACATCATGTGATCCATTTTTGCAATAGGCTGACTTCAGGATAATGCAGTTTTTGTAAAACTTCACAAAAAGTAGACTCCCCTCCCCCCACACTCTATACCTATAAAGAAACTTCAAACTTAAATTTGGTATATTTTAAAAAAATCTAGGTGATGACTCATTTTCTTTTAAAGCTTCAAACTTTTTAACTTAGACAACATTTAGCTGAAGCGAAATTTCATCTTTGTTATAGCCGTTTCAGAACAGCTTCAGGTAGGTAGGAAACAAATTTGAGCTTCAGTGGAAAAAAAAAAAAAAACGGCGTTTAGCATGCAATTGGCTTTTTAACCTTAACCATAGAGCCTCTTCCATATATGGCATTATATTTTATTAATGTAAGTTAAAATAGCAGTGGTCATAATTAACACAGATTGAAGTTCCTATTTAATATACATGTAACTAAATGCACATTTACCTACATAGTAGCTACTAGTCACAGTTTTTATGATGGTCTTTCATCCAGAAAATAGGGCTGCAACTCTCTGTGGGGAATTTGCATGTTCTCCCCAAGTCTGCATAGGTTTTCTCTGGGTACTTCAGTTTCCTCCCATATCCCAAACATGTGTACGTTTAATGGTCTGAGACCATGTTTAAATGGTCTCAGTGTGAGTGAGTGTGAGTGTGTGTGTGTGAGTACACCCTGTGTTGATGTGGCGTCCTGCCCAAGGTTGTCCCACCTGGCTCCCTAAGCTGCCTGGATAGGCTCTGGTCAGCCATGACCCTGAACTGGAGTAAGTGGGTAAATAATTATCTTACTTCTTTTTATTAATCTTTCTTAAATGTATGTGTAGTTCATATGTTTTTCAATGTTTAATATTAGAAGCATTTTGGTCTTTATTTAGAAGTTTGGTAATATTTCTGTGACCAGAAATATACCATAGGGACTTAACCCTTGTTTATTTTTTTATTTCAGTGTATTATGGGAGTACAAATATTTAGATTATGTATATTGCCCTTGTCCCCCCCGCCCCGAGTCAGAGCCTCAAGCGTGTCCATCCCCCAGACAGTGCGCATCGCACTCATTATGTATGTATATACCCATCTCCTCCTCCCCCCTCCCATCTGCCCGACTCCCAGTGAATGTTATTCCTATATGTGCACTTAGGTGTTGATCAGTTAAAACCAATTTGCTGGTGAGTACATGTGGTGCTTATTTTTCCATTCTTGTCATACTTCACTTAGTAGAATGGGTTCCAGCTCTATTCAGGACAATAGAAGAGGTGCTAGATCACCATTGTTTTTTTGTGGCTGAGTAGAACTCCATAGTATACATATACCACATTTTATTAATCCACTCATGTATTGATGGGCACTTGGGTTGTTTCCACATCTTTGCAATTGTGAATTGTGCTGCTGTAAACACTGTAGTGCAGATGTCTTTTTTATAGAATGTCTTTTTTTTCCTTTGGGTAGATGCCCAGTAATGGGATTGCTGGATCAAATGGTAGTTCTACTTGTATCTCTATGAGGTATCTCCATATTGCTTTCCACAGAGGTTGCACTAGTTTGCAGTCCCACCAGCAGTGTATGAGTGTTCCTATCTCTCCGCATCCACGCCAACATTTATTGTTTTGGGACTTTTTGATAAAGGCCAGTCTCACTGGAGATAAGTGATATCTC
>RJWJ010009579.1:0-49548 GCA_004363605.1 Indri indri | reverse complement strand
ATCACAACATCCTAAACAATTCCCACCCTGCTCAAATGCCCCCCATTACTGTAGAACCAAATTCTAAGAGAAGTACTTGCAACACTCGGAGTGACACAGAGGTCCCTTCTAGGGACCAGCCCACACTAGGCAGTGGGGGGTGAGTCAGGGGAGCAGCAGGCACCCAGCCTGCACGTTAACTTTGGTGGTCTTTCCGGGTGGCTCTCTGCAGTGTGGTGGTACGCAAACCAGCCAGCCCCAGGAGGTAGCCTGCAGGCCAGGAGACCCACCAAATGCACAAGTGCACTTTCCTTTCCAGCGCCAAAGACAATCCAAGAATACAGAGCAATTACAGAAGAGCAAGAGTTTCATTCTGAGCTCTACTATAATCAAGAGTAGAAAGAACAAAGAAAGAAAACAGGAACACATTACTAAGATAAAAAACAAAAAAAAAAGGATTCAAGTTGCCCCAGAGTATCTCCAGCCTCCCTAAGCAATCTCAGTGATGACAGAGGAACACAGGACAAAGTCTCCCTCTCACAGTGTGTGCACATGGACATATACACAACACATACATATCTGCTTGTATATGCACAAGAAACCATCTCCACCTTCTGAATTTTGAACTATTTTAAGAGATGAGCATGGGTGGAGGGAATACAAGGCAGGAAGCAAGGTTGTGCGGGCCAGCCCTGGATGGAGTGTGCCTGTATCTAGCTACCGGGCTGGCAGAGCTGCTGGCAGCCTATTCCCCAGCCAGCCTGGGGTACAAGTCAAGGCAGGGCAGAGGGTGGAGGGCGGAGGGCGGAGGGCAGAGGCCAGGCCAGCCACACTGCATAAGGAGAATGCTTTGCTCTTAGCCCCATCCCAAGCTCTCCCACGAGGCTCACTGCTGTCCCCTTTCTTCCTTCACCTAGCTTCCTTGAGTGCTTCCATTCTCTGAATTGCCTCTAGTGAACTGCCAAGAAAACAGTCACTATCAGTTGCCACTGCTCAGTTTAATGTTCCCCTCATGGGGGAGAACTGAGGTGGAGACATGAGCCCTGTCCTCAGCCCTCATCATCTCCTCGCTCAAGTCAGGAAAAGCATTTTTGCTTTATTTGTCTCCAAGTAGCCAAGGGAGCTACACCTGGAAGGTAGGAAGTTTGGGCTTTGCTGCTGATTTATCTGTCCATTCCCCACTCTGGGCCTCAATTTCCCCATCTGAGTAAAGGGAGAGCTTGAACTCGATCATCTCTAAGGATGCTTCCACCTCTTGGTGTGTGATTCTAGAATAGAGACAAGCTGGGTGCAGTGGCTCATGCCTGTAATCCCAGCACTTTGGGAGGCCGAGTCAGGAGGATGGCTTGAACCCAGGAGTTCGAGACCAGCCTGGGCAACATAGTGAGATCCCATGTCTACCATAAATAAAAAACTTAGCCAGGCATGGTGGCATATGCCTTTAGTCCCAGCTACTCAGGAGGCTGAGGCAGGAGGATCACCTGAGCCCAGGAGTTCGAGGATGCAGTGAGCTAATTGCACCACTGCATTCCAGCCTGGGTGACAGCAATACCTTGTCTTAAAAAAAAAAAAAAAAAACACAAATAGAGAAAGAATGATTAGAACACTCCTGCTAGAGCAGTGAGACATGATCGAAGACTTTCCCAGAGTCAATCTTCAGTTGAAACTATGATCCCAAAATCTTGGTACTCGGGCACTGAATGTCACTGATTGCGCTTTACCTCTACATTCCCTAAATCCTAATTTTTTCATTTACTTCTTTCTGTCCTTACCTCCCTCCCCACTCAATCCTGAGAAGATTGCCAAAGGCTTCCCATGATGCTTAGAGTTCCCCTCTTTGAAGAAGAGGAGATCACTGCAGCTCCAGGTACCTCTCTGTGCTCTGCTGTCTCACTGACCTGGGAGGCTGTGCCCAACGCCAGCATGCACGCTGGTTTCTGACCTCTGACCTCCCCGTGCAGCTTGGTTACCCCACTGAGTGCCTGCAGGACAGGGTTAGGGTTGTCTCTGGCCCTTTAGGGATAGTCAGCACACTGTGTCCCTCATCTTCCTCTCCTTGTACCTGCCTTCATTCAAGGCCACAACTAAGACCAGAGAGAGGTGTAACAGAGTTTTCTAACCACCACAGCAGTTTTAAGTAGAATGAATACACTCTCCACATAGGAAGATCACGGGCAATCATGTCCAGGGAGTTCAGGGAGGTGTTTGTGTGTGGGGCGGGAGGTATCTTTCAAAGATCCCCTGCAGGGATGGACTAGAAGGTGCCTCAGATCTCTTCCAAATTTGCAAATTAATGATTCTTATAAATAAAAACTTGTGGTATGATATGGTCTGGATGTTTGGCCCCTCCAAATCTCATGTTGAAATGTGATCCCCAGTGTTAGAGGTGGGGTGCAGTGGGAGGTGTTTGATCATGGGGGCGGATCCTTCATGAATGGCTTTGTGCCCTCCCCGCAGTAGTGAGTTCTCTCTGCTCACATGAGAGCTGGTTGTTCAAAAGAGTCTGGCATCGCCTCCTCCTCTCTCTCTTTTCTCGCCACATGACGTGCCTGCCCTGCTTCGCCCTGTGCCTTGACTGGAAGCTCCCTGAAGCCTCCACCACAAGCCAAATGCTGGCTCCATGCTTCTTGTACAGCCTGCAGAACCACAAGCCAAATAAACCTCTTTTCTTCATAAATTACCCAGCCTCAGGTATTTCCTTTACATCAACACATTATGGACTAACACGGGGTAGGACTTCTGGTTTCTTGTCTGGCATGTGCAGAGCTTGTAAGTCACCACTCCATTTTAACAAGTAAAAAGCTGAAGGAACTGAAAAGTCAACACCTCTTCTTCAATCTGTCAGGAAGTCAAGTCACATGGGAAATTGCTACCCCCAAAGTTAGAGAGACAGATGGGTGAATACAGAGAATTACATTTACCAGATGAGAAATCCACAAGAAGAAATCTCTGCAGGAACCAGTGCTGGGATAAGAGCACGTGAATTGTAACTCACAGATTGCTGGAGGCTCAATGTGAACAACTCTGACAGTTAAAAACTCCAGAGAAAGGACCCCATATTTCTGTAAGTTTTACCTCCAAGATCTCTACCGGGTCCACAAAGTAAAAAATCAAAGAAAAATCCCCTTGTGCTGGAGGCTCAATGTGAACAACTCTGGGAGTTAAAAACTCCAAAGAAAGGACCCCACACCGGTGAGTTTTACCTCCAAGATCTCTACTAGGTCCACAGAGTGAAAAATCCAAGAAAAATCCCCTTGTGCTCTGGCATGGGGAGGGGAACAGTAACCATTTGAAATAAGCCAGAGCATTCTGTGTTTTTTTTGTGTTTTTTTTTTTTTGAGACAAAGTCTCACTCTGTTGTCTGGGCTAGAGTACAGTGCTGTCATCATAGCTCACTGCAACCTCAGACTCCTGGGCTCAAGCAATCCTCCTACCTCAGCCTCCAGAGTAGCTAATACTACAGGTACAAGCCACCATACCCAGCTAATTTTTAAAAAAACTTTTGTGGAGATGGGGTCTTGCTGTTGCCTGGGCTGGTCTTGAACTCCTGGCCTCAGGTGATCCTCCCACCTCGGCCTCATTCTGTTCTTCTTAATAAGGCCTGCCCTCTAACTGGCCTTAACCTAACTGGGAGAGAAATACCCAACTCAAGCCCATTCTAGCCATCTTGTCCCACCTAAGACGGGGCGGGAGACTGAGAAGCACTTGTGAAGTTCACAGCCCAGAGACACAGGCTCACTCAAAGACTGAGACCTAATCATTGGACGGTAGAATGCTTTCCCTCTCCCTACATCTTACCACCACATCATTAAAAGCCTATTTAATGGAATTCCTTTTACTCAGTACATCATGTCCAGCTTTCAACAAAAGATTACAAGGCATACTAAAAGGCAAAAACACAGTTTGAAGAGATAGAGCAGATATCAGAATCACACTCAAATATGACAGGAATGTTGGAATTATCAGACTGGGAATTTAAAACAACTATGATTAAAATGCTGTTAGGAAAAACTCAAACGGTTTTCCTCTGCTCTCACACCAACACAAAAACAGTCAACACCAAAGACTTCTGTGACCTCAAAATATGTGGGGATTTTTCCCCACCAGCAAGCAAGCCGTCAGTTCTATAGGAGACACCAGCTGGGCTAGGTGTTCTCCAATTCAATTCTAACACTATCTACCTGGAAACAGCATCAGATCCCACAGGTTGAGGGCTTGGTCCCCGAGACTTCCCCCCACCCCCAATGCAAATACCAGTCACAAATCTAGGCCTCCAGAACTTCTAACTGGCTTCAAGTTGGGGTTCCCATGATCCCTCTAGGGGTTTGATTAATTTGCTACAGTGGGTCATAGAACTAAGGGCAATACTTACTTAAATTTACTGATTTATTACAGAGGTTATTTTAAAGGATACAAATAAATAGCCAGATGAAGAGATATGCAGGGTGAAGTCTGGAAGAGTCCTGAGCACAGGAACTTCTCTGTCCCTGTGGAGTTGGGGTGCAACACCCTTCCAGCATGTGGATGAGTTCTTGTTCACCTTCCTGTCAGCCTCCACATGTTCAGCTCTCTAGAAGCCCCTGAACCCTGTCCTCTTGGCCTTTTTATGGAGACTTCATTGGATATGCATAATTGAAGCATGGACAACAGTGTTGCAATGTGATTGGACAAAAAGGGTATGATCTACACCCAGCAAGGCCTGTATGTTCAGATTTTTCTTGGCCTTTCTGTGCAACATTCTTTCCCCCAGGGTATACAACAGGACTCCCTCTGGAATGAGGGCAGTATGACCCACAATCAGATTAGAGTCCTGCTGTGTGCAGGTAAAAGGATGATAGGAGAAGGTCAGAGAAAGTCTGTTTACTGTAATAAGGGCTATGTTACAGGAGACAGGAACCACGGATGAAAACACACACATGGGTATGTGTATATATATATACATACATACATATATATATATATTTCATAATATGACAGATGCTAAGAGCTCTAGTGGATAAAGTAGATAACATGCAAGAACAGATAGGCAATGTAAGCAGAGACAGGAAAATTCTAAGAATGAACCAAATAGAAATGCAGAGACCAAAAACATTAAGAGAAATAAAGAATGCCTTTGCTGGGATTATTGGTAGACTGGACATACTTGAGGAAGGAATATCTGAGCTTAAGGACATCTTCAATAAAAACTATCAAAACTGAAAGCAAAGAGAAAAAAGGAAAGGATTGGGAAAAAAAAACCAATAGAGCAGAATAGCAAAGAACTGTAGGAAAACTACAAAAAGTGTAATGTATGTGTAATGGGAATTCTAGGAGAAGAAAGAGAGAAAGGAACAAAAGAAATAACGGAAATGACTACTCTGGAATTCCCCCAATTACATTCAGATACGAAATCACAGATCTAGGAAGCTCAGAGAACACCAAGCAGAATAAATGCCAAAAACTACACCTAGGCATAACATTTTCAAACTACAGAAAATAACATATGAAGAACAAATCTTGCCACCTGGCCACTGTGGCCCTGCTCCCCTGCACACCTCACCAGCCCTGCCCACTGAGTGCCACTGGGCCACGGCTCTGCCCCCTAGGTGCTGTCATAGTCCTGCCTGCCATGCACCACGCACCTCCATCTGCCATCATGGCCTGATCACCTCAGCTGCCCCCTGCTGCATGCCACCACTGCACCTGGACCTCAGTAGAGTGAATGCCCACAGCCCTGGCAACCCTGGCCACCATCTAAATAGGCTCACCCAACCACCACTGATACTGCCATGGGAATCCCAGGTGGAGCAAACTCCCATGCCACCCACCTCTGTGGAGAGAGACACAGCCAGCCCTCCACCTGAGCTTCCAACAGCAGCCTGGGGACCAACCCACCACTCTACACGAATACCGCCCAGCACTGAATTGGACTGTGACAACCACAGGGGAATGGGATGGTGCAGAGGAACAGCTGAATTATAGGCTCTCAGTGCATCTGCCCCTCTCCTGCTGGGTCAATCCTCCAGAGTACAACACAGGTATGCCATCCAGGGACCTCTCCTTCTTTGCACTAAGTAGGAGAATTCTCAGCAGAGAAGAACAGGTGAACTGCAAATTTATCTGTCTTGAGCTGAGAGAAGTTGTTTCAGATGAGAAGGAACTAGCATAAGAACTTTGAAAACATGAAAAAACAAGCTGTTTCAACACCCTCAAAGAATCACAATAGGTCTCCAGCAACACAACCCAACCTAAAGGAAAACTGTTGAAATGGCAGAGACGGAATTTCAAAATATGGGTGAAAATAAGATGAATGGGGTTGATGAGAAAGTTGAAAATACAATGCAAGCAAAAAAAAAAAACAATTAGGATATGAATGAAAAATTCTCTAATGAGATAGATAACGTAAGAAAAGATATACTAGTACTTAAAGAAATGAAACAGTCATTTAGGGAATTTCAAAATACAGCAGCAGAAAGCTTTACCAACAGACTAGACCAAGCAGAAGAAAGAATTTCAAAGCTGAAGACAAAGCTTTCAAATTAACCCAGTTAGTCAAAATTATAGAAAAAAGAATAAAGAATAAATAATCACTCAGAGAAATACTCTGTAAAACAAACTAACATAAGATTCATAGGTATCCCTAAGGGAGAAGAAAAAGCAAAGAGCATGGAAATAATTGAGGAAAACTTCTCTGGTATTGCCAGAGATTTAGCTATTCAGATATAAGATGGTCATTGAACAACTGGAAGATTCATAGCAAACAGGACATCACCAAGACATAGTCATCAGTCTGGCCAAAGTAAAAATGAAGGAGAAAATCCTACAAGCTGCAAGAGGAAAGCTACAATTAACTTACCAAGGAAAACCCTGTGTAAGACTAACAGCACACTTCTCAGTAGAGACCTTGCAAGCCAGACAGGATTGGGGTCCCATTTTTAGCTTTCTTAAACAGAACACCTGCCAGCCAAGAATTTTGTTTCCTGCAAAACTAAGTTTCATAAATGAAGGAGAACTAAACTCTTTCCCAGCCAAGCAAACACTAAGAGAATGTGTCACCTGTCCTATAGGAAATGTTCAAAAGTACTCCTACATGGAACAGAACAATTGATACCCACCAGTGTAAAAATACCCATAAGTTAAAGCTCACGGCTCTTATAAAACAGCAGCACAAGGCGGGAAACAAAACAACAAGCAATCCTTCAACAGGATGAACAGAACAGTATCCCACATGTCAATATTAACACTGAATGTGAATGGTCTTAATACTCCACCCAAAACATACAGATTGGCTGAATGGATGAAAAAATACAACGTAAGTATATGCTGTCTCCAAGAAACCCATCTAACCTGCAAGGACTCACACAGATTCAAGGTAAAGGGATGGAAAAAAATATTCCACACAAATGGAAACCAAAAGTGAGCAGGGGTACCTATTCTATTCCATCAGATAAAATAGACTTCAAATCAACAATGGTTAAAAAAGACAAAGACAGCCATTATATGATGATACAGGGAGTAATTCAGCAAGGAGATATAACAATCCTGAATATATATATGCATCTAACACAGGAGCTCCCAGATTCATAAAATAAATTCTATTAGATATAAGCAAAGAAATAAACAACAGCATCATAATAGCCAGGAATTTTAACATTCCATTGACAGAACTGTATAGATCATCAATGCAGAAAATCAATAGGGAACTTAATTGAGACTCTAGAACAAACGGACCTAACAGACATTTATAGAACATCGTAACCCAAAAACTATAGAATATACATTCTTCTCATCAGTACATGGGACATCTTCCAAGGTAGGTCATATGTTAGGTCACAAAACAAGACTCAGAAAATTCAGAAAAATTGAAACAGTATTTTCTCAGACCACAGCGGAAAGAAACTAGAAATCAATTCCAGGAGGAACTCAAATCTACACAGTCATGGAAATTAAACAATCTGCTGCTGAACGATCCTTGGGTCAATGATGAAATTAAGATGGAAATTAAAAGATTTTTCAAACTGAATGGCAAAGTACACAAGCTTCCAAAATCTATAGGACAGAGTAAAAGCAGTGTTAAGGATGAATTTCATGGCCTTAAGTGCTTACATCGAAAAGACAGAAAAATCACAAATTAACAACCTCATGTCACACCCCAAGGAACTAGAAAAAGAAGAAACCAAATCCAAAGCTTCAGAAGAAAGGAAATAACAAAGCTAAGAGCAGAAGTAAATTAAATGGAAACCAAAAAATAATAAGAATACAAAGTATCAACAGAACAAAAAGTTGGTTCTTTGAAAAGATAAGCAAAATTGACAGAGCACTATCTAGATTAACCAAAAATAGAAAAGAAAGGACTCAAATAAGCTCAATCAGAAATAAAAAAGACATGACAACTGGTACCACAGAAATACAAAATATCACCCATGACTACTATGAAAACCTCTATGCACACAAACTAGCAAACCTAGAGGAAATGGATAAATTTTTATAAATGCACAACCTCTTATGTCTGAATCAGGAATAAATACAAATCCTGAACACACCGATAACAAGTAACAAGACTGAAACAGTAATAAAAAAATCTCCCAACGAAAAAAAGCCTTGGACCAGATGGATTCACAGCCCAGTTCTATAAGACCTACACAGAAGAACTGGCATCTATTCTACTGAAATTTTTCCGTAACATTGAAAAGAAGGGACTCCTTCCTAACTCATTCTATAAAGCCAGCATCAACTTGAAACCAAAGCCAGGAAAGGATACGACAAAAAAGAAAACTATAGATCAATATCCCTTATGAATATAGATGCAAAATCCTCAACAAAGTACTAGCAGACTAAATTCAACAGCACATCAAAAAGATAATTCACCATGATAAAATGGGTTTCATCTCAAGGATGGTTCAATACATGCATGGCAAGAAATGTGATTCACCACATAAACAGAAGTAAAAACAAAGACCATATGATCATCTCAATAGATGCAGAAAACGCATTTGATAAAATCCAGTACCCATTCATAATAAAAAACCCTCAACAAATTAGGCACAGAAGGAACATACCTCAAAATTATAAAAGCCATATATGACAAACCCACAGCCAGCATCATACCAAATGGGGAAAAGTTGAAAGCATTCCCCTTAAGCACTGGAACAAGACAAGGGTGCCCATTGACAACAGTTTTATTCAACATAGTACTGAAGTCCTAGCCAGAGCAATCAGGCAAGAAAAAGAAATAAAGGGTGCTCAAATTGGGAAAGAGGTGGTTAAACTATCCCTGTTTGCTGATGATATGAACTCCTAGAGACTCCACCAAAAGTCTCTTAGAATTGATAAATTCAGCAAAGTCTCAGGTTACAAAACCAAGGTATACAAATCAGTAGCATTTCTATATACCAGTAACAATCAAGCTGAGGGTCAAATCAAGAACTCAATACCATTTACAATAGCTGCAAAGAAAATAAAATCTAGGAATACACCTAACCAAGGAGGTGAAAGATCTCTACAAGAACAACAAAACACTGATGAAAGAAATCTTAGAGACAAATGGAAAAACATCCCATACTCATAGATTTAAGAATCAATATTGTCGATATGTCCATACTGTCCAAAGTGATTTACAGATTCCACACAATTCCCATCAATATACCAATGTCATTTTTCCCAGATCTAGAAAAAATAATCTTAACTTCACACAGAACAAAAAGTAGCCTGGATAGACGAAACAATCTTCAGCAAAAAGAACATATCTGGAGGCATATTGCCTGACTTCAAATTATACTTCAAGGTTATGGTAACCAAAACAGCAAGGTACTGGTATAAGGGTAGAGTCACAGACCAATGGAATGGAATAGAGAACTCAGCAATAAAACTATACAGGTATGACCAGCTGGCTTGCAACAAAGCAGACAAAAACATACACTGGGGAAAGGACATCCCATTCAATAAATAGGGCTGAGAAAACTGGATAGCCACATGCAGAGGAATGAAACAGGATCCCTATCTCTTGCCGTATACAAAAATGAATTCGAGATGGATTAAAAACTTGAATGTAAGACCCGAAACCATAAAAATTCTAGAAGAAAACATAGGAAAAATTCTTCTAGACATCAGCCTAGAGAAAGAATTTATAACTAAGACCACGATAGCAAATACAGCAACAAGAAAAATACATAAATGGGACTTAATTATAAAAAGTTTCTGCACAGCAAGGTAAATAATCAACAGAGTAAACAGACCACCTACAGAATGGAAGAAAATATCTGTAAACTATACATCTAACAAAGGACTAATATCCAGAATCTACAAAGAACTCAAACAAATCATCAAGGAAAAAAACAAATAACCCCATTAAAAAGTGGGCAAAAGACATGAACAGAGTTCTTTCAAAAGAACATAGACAAATGGCCAATAAACATATGAAAAAATGCTCAACATCACTAATTATCAGGGAAATGCAAATTAAAGCCACAATGAGATATCATCTTACCCCTATCAGAATGTCCATTATTAAAAATTCAGAAAACAATAGATGGCATGGATGAAGTGAAAAAAGAATGCTTATACACTATTGGTGGGACTGTAAATTAGTATAACCTCTAAGGAAAGCAGTATGGAGATTCCTCAAAGAACTAAAAGGAGACCTACCATTTGATCCAGCAATCCCCCTACTGGGTATCTACCCAAAGGAAAAGAAGTCACTGTATCAAAAAGACACTTGTACCTGAATGTTTATTGCAGCATAATTCACAATTGCAAAATTATGGAATCAACCTAAGTGCCCATCAACTGATGAGAAGATAAAGAAAATGTAGTCACACGCATACAAATATATGTATATATTATATATACACACATACCATAGAGTACTACTTATCCAGAAAAAGGAATGAAATAATATTTTTTGCTGCAACTTGGATGGAACTGGAGAACATTATCCTAAGCAAACTATCTCAGGAATGGAAAACGAAACACCATTATGTTCTCACCAATGAGTGGGAGCTAAATGATGGGTACACATGGTCATATAGTGGTGTAAAGGACATTGGAAACTAAGAAGTGGGGAGGGTTGGAGGGGGGTGAAGGATAAAAACTTACCTATTGGGTACAATGTATACTACTCTCGTGATGGGCACACTAAAAGCACCAATTTCAGCATTATACAATTCATCCATGTAACAAAAACACTTGTCCTCCCTTAATATTTTGAAAAGAAAGGAAGGAAGGAAGGGGAGGGAGGAGAGGAAGAAGGGAGGGAGGAAGGGAGGGAGGAAGGGAGGGAGGAAGGGAGGGAGGAAGGGAGGGAGGAAGGGAGAATCCTGAAAGAAACCAGAGGAAAAAAACACACCTTACCTACAAAGGCGCAAAGATAAGAAGCACATCTGTCTTCTCCCCAGAAATCACACAAGCAGTAAGAGTGAGTGAGATATTTCAAGTGTTGAGAGAAAAAACCCACCAAGTCAGAGTCCTGTATCCTGTGTAATTATCCTCCAAAAGTGATGGAGAAATAAAGACTTTCTCAGGCAAACAAAAATTGGGGAAATTTGTTGCAAGTAGACCTGCCTTGCAAGAAATGTTAAAAGAAAGTCTTCAGAGAGTAGGAAAATTACATCAGAAATTTCTGGATAAAGGAATATTAGAGAAGAAATAAGTAAAATAAAAATGTTTATTTTCCTTAACCTTAATTGACCTAACGGATAACAATTTGTTCAAAATAATAATGGCAACAAATTAGATTATCTTTGCTTATGTAAGTATATGCTTGTGTATAGCTGAAATGAATGTATATAACGCGATAATACAAAGGATGGGAGAGAGGAAACAGGATTATTTTGTACTGGTAACCACCTGTGAAGTAGTATAGTGTTATCTGAAAGTGGACTTAAACTAATTATAAATATATAATGTAAACTCTAGGGCAATTACTAAACAAAGATAAAAGAAAGTGCATCTGGCATATAAAATGGAATCACAAAAAATTATCAAAACTACAAAAGACAAAAAAAGAGTAGAAGACAAAAATAGGTACTAAGAACCAAGGGCAACAAATAGAAAACAGTAACAAATATGTGTTAATCCAACTATATCAATAGTTGATCACTTTATATGTCATTGGTCAAATACAGCAATTAAAAGGCAAATTGTCAGAAGGGATTAGAAAAAAACCCCAAACCAATTATGTGTTTTCTAAAAGAAACCCCCTTTAAAGACATATAGATTAAAAATGAAGGAATGGAGAAAAATATACTGTGCAAAATGCTAAACCAAACAAAGTGGGAGTAGCTATTTAATATTAACTTCAGACAGAGCAGATTTTAGAGCAAGGAAAGTTATCAGGGACAAAGAAGGGCACTGTATAATGATAAAGGGGCCAATTCCCCATGAAGACACAACAATCCTTAATGCGTATGTGCCTAACTATAGAACACCAAAATATGTCAGGCAAACTGATAGAAATGCATGGAGAATCAGATGAGTCCACTATTACAGTGGACGTTCACATGCAAAAAAACTGAATCTACAAATAAATCTACATCCTTCATAAAAATGAACTCAAAATGGATCACACATCTAAATATAAAAATGCAAAACTATAAAACCCTTAGAAAACAACATAGGTGAAAACCTAGATGACCTTGGGCATGGTAATGCCTTTTTAGATACAATACCAAAGGAACAATCCATGAAATAATTCAAAAGCTGGACATCATTAAAATTAAACACTTTCGCTCTTTGAAAGACATTGTTAAGAGGATAAGAATATGAGCTGCAGACAAGGAGAAAATATTTGCAAAGGACATATCTGATAAAGGACTGTTATCAAAAATGTACACAGAACTCTTAAAACTGTAACAAAAACACCTGATTTAAAAATGAGCAAAAGTCTATTATCTATAAATGCCCCTTTAACCTTCCAACCTGACATACAATTAGAGAAATCAAATTAAACCAACCCCAGGATATCATTTCTCCCCTATCAGCCCAGCAAAAAAATTAAAAAGTATGACAATACACTCTGGCAACTCTATACTTACATAAATAAATAATTGAATTCATACACAGTGAGGGGGTAAGGAAAGCTCTTCCTCACAGAATTCCAATTAATAAATATAGAAGGAAAGATGGAAATAGAAAATCACCATTTGGCAAATATCACAGTAATAACTGTGTTAGGCAAGAATCATCGAAGGATGCTAACATTAGTGGGCAAAGTATGATGAGTAACAGCATATTTACATAGTCTCAAACTATCTCCCCATAAAACAATAATTAATTACGACAGGAAAAACTAGTAACTTTACAGTGGAGAAACCAAGTAGACACCCCTTAACCAAGTGATTCAAGTTAACATAACCAGCAATGACATATTTACATCATGTGCCTCTTGATGATGCAGCGAACAGCCTGACGTCAATTTTGTGGTTTTCTTCCTCAAAAGGCATAACCTGAATTTTCATTTTCTTTTTTCTTTTTGTTAGAGATGAGGTCTTGCTCTGTCACCAAGGCTGGAGTGCGGTGGCACAATCATAGTTCACTGCAGCCTCAAATCCCTGGGCTCTAGCAATCCTCCCACTTCAGCCTCCTGAGTAGCTGGGACTACAGGCACACACCACCATGCCTGGCTTATTTTTAAGGTTTTTGTAGACATGAGGTCTCACTATATTGCCCAGGCTGGCCTTGAAGTCCTGGGTTCAAGTGATCCTCCTGCCTTGGCCTCTCAAAGTGTTGGGATTACAGGTGTGAGCCACCTCGCCTGGTCTATAACCTGAATTTAATTATGAGAAAATATTGGACAAACCCAATTAAGAGGCATTCTGCAAAATGACTAACCATTACTTTTCAAAAGTGTCAAGGTTACAAGAAATACAGACAGACGAGTTGTCGTCCCAGGTTGGAGGAGACTAAGACACTGTAACAACTAAATACAATGTGGGATTCAATCTTGGGACCAGAAACAGAGTAGTTGGGCAACTGACAACAGGTTTAGGGATTAGTCAATATACTATGAATGTTAATTTCCTAGTTTTGATAATTGTATGTAGTTATGGAAGATGTTAACATTTGGGGAATCTGGGGGACAGATACAGGGAAATTCCTTGTACTGTTTTTGCAACTTTTTTGTAAGTCTGAGATTATTTCAAAATAAAAAGTTAAAATATGGCAGGGAAAAAAGGGCCAAAAACCTGAACACACATACCTCACCAAAGAAGATATAGTAAATAAGCATATGAAAAAATGGACATCATATGTCATTAGGGAATTGCAAATTAAAATGAGATACCACTGCACACCTATCAGAATGTCCAAATCCGTAATACCAATAATACCAAATGCTGTTAAAAATGTGAAGCAACAGGAACTCTCTTCACTGCTGGTGGGAATGAAAATGGTACAGCCACTTTGGACAAGTTTTGCAGTTTCTTACAAAACTAAACATACTCTTACCATATGATCCAGTAATTGCACTCCTTGGTATTTACCCAAATGAGTTGAAACTTCTGTCCACACAGAAACCTACACACAAATGTTTATAGCAGCTTTATTCATAATTTCCAAATCTTGGAAGCAATCAAGATGTCCTCTAGTAGGAGAATGGGTAAACTATGGTACAGAAAATAAAATATTATTCCCTGCTAAAAACAAACGAACTATCGAGCTATGAAAAAAATTGAGGAAGCTTAAATGCATATTACTAAGTAAAAGAAGTCAATCTCAAAAAGCTACATACTATATGATTCTAGCTATGTGACATTTTGGAAAAGGCAAAAGACAGTAAAAAGATCAGTGGTTCCCAGGGGGGAGTGGGGAAGGATGAAAAGGCAGCACACAGGATTTTTAGGGCAGTGAAAACTATTCTGTATGATACTACAATTGGGGATCCATGTCATTATACATTTGTCAAAACCTATAGAATGTGTAACACCAGGAATGAACCCTAATGTAAACTACAGACTTTGGGTGATAATGACGCAGGTTCATCAATTTTATCAAATGTACCACTCTGATGGTGAATGTTGATAGCAGAGGCGGCTGTTCGTGAGTAGGGTCAGGAGGTATGTAGGAACTCTGTACTTCCTACTCAATTTTGTTGTGAAACTAAAAGTGCTCTAAAATATAAAGTTTATTAAAAAAAAAAACACACACATACAAAAAACTTGGGCTAGATGGCCTGACCCAAAGAAGGAATCCCCGAACTGTTGCACTGAGTACTGCTGCTGTACAGTAAGTAAAGCTAAGGAACCGAGCCTCGTGATTTGATCCGATCTTTTTAGAAAGAATGGTTAAGCAGAGAGGCTCAATTTATTCTTGACCCTGCCCACTTTCCTCCACATACACCACAGTCACTTTTAATTAACCAGCACCTCTTCCCTGTCCCCACAATAGTCAGAGTCCATTTTCATAACCTGCTTATCTTGAAAGCAAACTCAACCAGCTGCCACACAGCATTGTCAACTCCAAGGCTCCACAGCCCTGAGCTGAGAAACGCTAGGACCCAGAAGCAGTCCTATCATGGATCCAAGCCCACTGCTGTCGGGAAAGATTATCATCAGGCAGATTACTCATCCAGGAGGAGGATGACAAAAGTACAGAGGAGCCTAGAATCTTACCTGAAACTCCACCATTGCAATATCAAAGCCAAGCAGGGACAAGTTCAGCTCTGCTGTGAACTTTCAAAAAGGGACTTCCAAGCGCTTGAATCTGGCATCCTTCACTTGCCCAACAGCATGAGCAGAACCAAAGAGTTAGAAAAGATTGAAGCCATGCAACAAGTTTCACATCCTACCCTATCAAATTTCCTTGGGATGACCTTGTATCTCCCTTTTGGGGTTTCAGTTTCTCCAACTATACAATGGTTTTAAGATGTTCTAGATAATTTGCAGATCAATACACAAATTTTATAGTTTACATGTACTTTGGCTTCTATTCACATGAAAAATTAAAGTTAGTACTGATTCCTTGACCCACAACCCACAGCTCCTCACCAACAGCCACTAAAATAAAGCATCCATATAATACTAATGACAATTTATTCTTTATTGATTAAAAATGAAAGAAACATGCAGTAAAATACAAAGTCCAAAAAAGGGAAGAAAAAGTTGAATATTTTACATCTTCCATAATCTAGTATATGTCATAAGGAGGAATCTCCATTTATTGATACGTCATTATTCTATCTTCCAGATTATTAAATAGTATCAGTTGGCTCTAGAATTTGGTTCAAAACTTAAGCAAAAAACCCAAACAAATCCATTAGTCATTTAGAAAAACCAAACATTTCACAAATAGCATTGGCACATATTACTTTGTGCTATAGTTAGTCCCCACTCCAGGGACAAGGGGATCCTGGGGAACCTAGCAATAGAGGTGAATCCTAAACCACCACTCCTGGAATGGAGTGAGGTCGCTCACCAGGTTACATGCTGTCCCACCTGGGTACTTTCCGTTCACTTATTTTCTCAGCATCACTGCACAAGCCAGCAAAGGAAGTCCACCACACATGATGCAGAAGAAGGAGTAACACTGTCCCGGGACTTGCTATCTGTCTTCTAACTCCCAGCAGGGCAAACAATAAACCGAAAAGAAAAAGAAAGCCCCAGCCCACTTCTTATTTGTCATGCCTGCCCCATGGCAGTTCAAAGGTAAGGGCAGGCTGGAAAAAGTGAACCGGGGGATGGGCTGCTGCTCACTGCCAGCTGGGTGCCAGACCACCTCCACATAGAAAGCTATAAGAGTGATGCCACCACCCTTTGGATTCATAAATAAGTAGATTATGATAGGCTTGTTTGAAACCAAAAAAAAAAAACAGACTCCAAGTTAAGCCACTACTGTGTGCCAAAGAGGACACTATCTCTTTTCCATACCTCATTCCCACCTCCCTGTCCTTGCTTCCCTCAACTATGCCTACTCCCCCCCACCCAATAAAAAAGAGAAAAAGTAAAGCCAAATATTTTTCTAGCAAGCTGGTTAATCTTCCTTTCTTCCTCCCAGTTCAACAGGCTCTCACCTTTTACCAAGTCTGCTTGCACCTTGAACTTTGCTATCTGGTCTTCTAATCTACTCTCCTCTCAACCCTCATTTGAAATCCATCCCCCATCTCTTCCTCCCCAACATCCATCCCTTTCCCAAATGTTTCTGCACCTAGGGCAGGTGAAGAAAACCCATGACTAAAACTACGGACTCAGAATGAAACAAAAGGTATGACAAGTTAGTTGTGGGGAAAGCTTTCAGATATGTTCCAAGAAAAAATTAGGTAAAGCAATCTTGTTCATCAGACCAACAATGCTGGAAAGGGCTTGAGTGATTCTATAAAAGGCAACCCTACCCTTTCCAGGGCCCACAGCCTACCTTTGTGTGTCTTTTTAAGGCCAGATTGAGTATTCTACTCACATATAAAACTTAGTAGGATTATTAGCAGTCAGACAAAGGCCGACTATGAAACAGTAGGAAAAAAGAAAAGTCAACCGCACTGATTATTCACATATTGCATTATGAGTGCTCTTTTTTAAACCGAAAGAATAATTTATATTATTTCTGTAGAAAATCAAATGAACACTGTCTACTCATAAAACCTAAAGGTCACGGCACATGTGGTTTCACTTTCCATCTTGAGTCAGCTTCAGCGCACAGGGACCCCCTCCAAAGGGTCAGTGCAGGAGAGGGGACAGAAGGCAGGCCTCTCTGGCCGATTGTGAGTCTCCTTTATTGCTGTAGAAATCTCAGCCTTGCACACCCATTTCCTCATGACTTGGAGGCCAGGTAACTTGATTTTTGTGGGAGGATCAAGGAGTTTTTCTTTAATTTAATTTGAATTATGATTCCTGTTCAAAAACCACCTCTGGCAAATTCACTTTTATGAGCCATTACTTGATGTTTTCTGTAATAACAGTCCTAAGTTCCATGTTGAAGGATCCGATGGCTGAAGTTTGGCTACAGTCAGATGTTTTGCACCAGCTGAAGTTAAGGCTAGCAACCCTTTCTGGAGGGAGCAATGAAGAACGGGGTGCCTGAGAGCAGCTTCAGAAAAATGCTTAGAAACACCACGAACAAAACAAGAACACAGTTTAGGCTGCCTCCACCTGAGGCTGTGCTTTTTCCTAACAAAGCTTGCTAGAATTCACATCAGGTTCAAAGGAAAAAAAAAAAAACAACACTAAATTAAATTCTCTGGGCTCCAGCTGAACAATCAACTTTCAATTGCTACTTCAGTGGTACAGAGATATCCCAAGAGGCCCACATCCTGGCAGGTGTGGGAGAACAGGCAGGATGAGGAAGCCCAATATAGCGCTACTTTCCACTTGGGCCATCATTGGAGTAAGGCAAGAATGAGCTGACAGGTCTCCCTCCTGGGACTGGAGGCACATGGGCCACTTCTCAGATGGAGGAAGATATGGGACATATGGAGTAAGTTTACTAACGGAACTCTTTAAGGGGATGCTGGCCACTGGTGATCCAACTTTTCTTTCCCTGTAGGAAAAAGGAGGAATGATGGCAGGAAGAACATAAAGAAAGACCTCTAAAGCTCATAGCCGGGAGATTTGTTGCTGGGTTCTTTGGCAGTAGTGGGTTTAGACCAATAGAAGCAACAGAGATGTGCAAGTGTGGAATCTCCTTAGGCCGCCTCTTCCTGGGCTGTGGTTTAGCTGATGCTGAGCTGGGCAAATCCTATTAGTTTACCATCATCAGGAATATCCGAGCCTTCAACACCAGATGCCTGAGAACCAAACAAAATGAGAAGCTGTGGCTATTCAGAAAAACAAAATTGCAGGTAGCAAATAAAACTGACATGGGACAGTGGGCAACACGTATTTCTTCCAGAAAAGAATGGGTCTGGGTACACAGCTAGAGTAAGATTGGCCAATAATTTATCTTGAGAGTAGTCATGGGTATGGGGTCAGAGGTTTCCTGAGAAAGAGAGAGGACTGGAGGCCACTCAAAGGAAAACATCAGCCCAGGGCCTTGGGAAGGTTGAATGAACACAATACACCATATTTTAATATTCTCATCACTCAGGGAATATAAAAACTGGTCTGCAGAGGGTGCTGGTGTGTAAAAGGTAAGATGTTTTAATAAGGAAAAGGGGATGAATACCAGTTTGAAAGTGACAGATCGATTTGACTGAGGTTCCTCCACAATTTTCTGCAAATTAGCTGCCACTGTAATCATACAAAACAGAGAAAGTAATGAATGAAAAGCAACATAAATCCACTTTCGACCATATTTTAAAAGCTTAAATGGCAGTTAAGAATATTCTATGCACAATCAAAATAGAAGGAGAAAGATCAAATAATCACTATTCAAATGAAAGTATCTTTTAAACTTATCTCTAAGTAGTACAAGTAAATCTTGAATCACTGTCAAATTAACTTTCTTTAAAATGTTATATTAACCTAGGAAAGATACTTGGGTGAAAGAAGTCTGATTTGTCTGTTTATGGATCAGAAAGCACCAGACCAGGAGTCAACAAACTATAGCAGTTTTTGTTTTGCCTATGAGCTAAGAATGGTTTAAAAATGACAGACACTGTACAAGGCCCACAAAGCCTAAACTACTATCTGGCCTTTCACAGGAGACTGTGTCTAGGGTGCACCTGCCCTTGACAATGGTGTTTTCCTTCAGTAATATGTACCTGTGGCCTGACTGTGCCTTCTCCCTTTCTTACTGCTTTTTCTAGAACTAAATCTCTAAATTTTTCTCACCTCTGGGCCACAAAGATTAGACAGCCAAAATAGATGAGATATGGACAAGTGTCCATATCTTTAACTTGTGACTTTTGTCATCATTTCTATTAGTCTCCTAAAGGCCTGAGCATGCTTTCATTTACTATCACTGGAGGTCACAAAGCAAACTCAAAAGTGAAATTTTTAAATATTTGGTAAGGAAATGTCCCCAATACCCATAATTTCAACAAAGCCAAGAACCATTTCAAGAATGATTCAACCTATTCAATGGAGTAAAAACCTGGTTGTCTAGGTACTAAGTATACAGACAGACGCAGGGGTACAGGGGCAGAACACAATGTAGTTACCTATTACTAAATCTCTTCCATCGACCAGGCCAGCAGAAATGAGTTCCTGAGAGACACCCTCTGCTGTATCTGCAAGGACATAGAACAAAGTGCTTCAGTTTTTGTGCACGCATGTCACTGTTAACTCTCAGAGTCAGCATGGGTGTCAGCACTGTCAGATCCAAGCTAACTGCTAAATCCACAGAACCAAGAAGGCAGGCAGTGTCTTCCTCCCACACCAGGATTCTTCCTACGACTGGGAATATTTCAAGTGAGGAACTCTCACAGATCTAGCTAGAGGGCAGAATCTATGTGAACCAGGTGGCAAATATCAGCTCAATGTAAAGATAACTTTCTCAATGATATCACTTAGATGGGTTCAGACCAGTGTCAGAAAAGCACCCAACAATGATACTACACAAGAAATTCCTATTTTCAAGCACAACCCTGGACCTGAGCTCTCTGTGCTGAGATATAATGTTGAATGTAGAAAATTTCTTGAGCTAATAAAACAGAATAATTTATTCTCAATTAAAACTTGAGAGAACGAGCTGCAATCTCTTCTCTTTGGGAGTCACGCTCCAAATTTTTTGCTAAAGTCACTTCCCTTTTTTTATTCTGGTGGGCTTTTCTTCTTACCTAATGATCTCGGGTGGTACAATCTGAGCAATGGGTGTAACTGAAACTAAAAAGATGAGGACAGAGTATCTCCAATTAACCTCATCTCCAACCAACTCAGTGGTGCTGGTTCCCAACACTGCCCCTCAGAGGGAACGGGAGGACTGCTGAGGAACGGGTGTGTACACACTCATGTAAGATGACCAGCAATTTGAATTAATTCCTAAAACTGTGACTTTCCCTGACTTTAAAAAAGTAAAACAGATACACTTCTGTGTAACTGCATCTGTTCTCTTTAATGGTTAGTTGCTAATGATACTGAGATAGCAGAAGAGTAAGTGTGATATACAGGACAGATATCTGCTAGCTACTGGCTACTCCCTGAATCTGAACCATGAGTAACAAAGGCAAGCCTCGTTCCACGGTGAAGTTCATGGCCACAAACAAGGCATGACAGGGCTCAGCTTCTGTGTGAGCAGCGAGGAGAATGTAGACCTTCTTTCTTCTTTACTACCATGGAGGGCAAGGATGTATAGTGATAAAAGCAAGAACTCTGGACTCTGACAGATCTGGTTTGAATTCCATCCATACCTCTTTCCAGCTGTGTGGCCTTGAAGAGGTTACTTTGCCTCTAAGTATCGATTTCATCATCTACCATATGGGGATAATAATTTTTCCTTAGGGGTCGCCAGTGAGAATTTAATGAGATAATACTTAGCACAATGCCTGGCCTATAGTAAGCAGTATGTAAGAGCTATATTCATTACTGCATTATATAAGGTTTTCTAAATGAGTTTAGTAGGAAAAAAACTGCATTTTTATATTATTCATATGTTCCCAAAAGCCAGAAAAATTTTTATCATCCTTTAAAAGCCAAAACACATCTAAAGGACAAAAACATTTCATTAAATAACAAATCAGAAGTTATTTTGTTTTCAATCTTTTTGATGCCTCACCTCTCCCAGGAGTAAATTCGAATCGAATATCATTTAGTTCTTTCTTTGAATTCCTATGAAAGAAAGCAGAATGTGTAAAAAAATAAGAATTTCTGAATTTATGCATAGAGATTCTGCCAACATATATTAGGAAAGCTGTGCCTCAAGAAAGATTGTACTGATCCCACAGATCATATGATTTATCCTGATGTGTTCACACTGCAGGGCTCAGAGCAAACAACTCAGAATAATCATCTAATTGTCCTACAACCCTTTTAATCTATGTCCCTCTTTGATCAATATAAATATTTCATGCCTTTGAAGAGATTCTTATTATATGCCCACTCCCATCCTTATTCCCACTAAGATGAGTGAGTAGATCAAATTAAGGGGAAAATCTGTATGAGCACAGGGAGGAGGTGTGATTAAAAATGATACAGGATGCCTTTTTTGTCCTTATCCCCACTCCCACATGCCCACTGTGTGTAGGAGAGCACCTTGCCTAGCACTGGTGATCAGTCTCAGCAGACTCGTAAAATGAAATATATGATACTCCCTCAAATTCCACAGGAGTTCAGATGAGAATACATGAAATTAGGATAACGAGGAAAAACTTTAGAGGTAGTTTTTAGATAGGACTTAGCAGATAGGCAGGATTTAGGTAGGCAAAGAAGATGGGTAGAAGAATTGGCCCATACCGGCAGCAGAGTTAATACATGACTCCAGAAATTCAAATACAACTGTAAGGTACAGTTATAGTGATCACCCCACTATGTAATGGGATTAACCAGGTAAAATTAGAACATTATATCTAACGGCAGACATGCCTGATTACTTAGGACCTAAATTCATTTTATCTGAACAATGTAGAAGGCTTAGATCTATTTGACAAATAATATACTTGAGGATGTTACTGAAATTGTGCTTAAAATAGAACTACCTATCTCAAATACAACCTGCCCCCAAATGATTTTCCCTTGCATTGACCTCTCTCTACACTGGTATGTACAGACTTATACTTCTGCATATATACTACCTGAAATTTGCTTTTGGCTGTGTAAGTACATACTACAAATCAACTTCCAACCTTGACTGGATTACTAAGGGAGTCATTAAATTTTCTCTTTTCTCAGTATCCTTCCACAGTATCTAAGAGTGCTCTACATTGTCCGTGCTTAATATAAAACTGTTTGATCTACTCTTCCTGAAAGCTGAATAAAATTCAGATCAAAATGTTTGGTATAAGTTTAGTGACTGAACTGGCATGCCAGGCACAAATACCTTCAAAGACAACAACATAGTAAAGTAGATTAAATGTGTTTCTTATCATCTCTTCTGGTCATTTAACTTTAAAGTCTTCATCATTGAGAATAAGAATCAAGCCTCTATTTCCATAAATGGTCTGGAACATAGTTCATTAAACCACCACTTTCAGAAAAGCTAACTACATCACTTAAAAGTATCTTTTCCGTCTTTCTGAAGTACACATCAAATAGAATTTTTGTACTGTATATTAACCGCCGTAAGTCCTCAAAACCATGTTTTTATAGAGACAAGTGGTATTCTTAATGTATAATTAAAATGGCACAAGATTACCAAGACATCCCATTAATTCAGAACTATTTGAGATGGGATCAGGTATATCGCGTAGGCTTCTGTAAAGGAAAGGTAACTCAATCTGCTTTCTTCATATTTATGGCACAATTTCATTGTTCCTAGTGGTAAGATCAAAACATTCTCCAAACAGCTTTTGCTGCTTCTATCTCTAATGACAACCTTACTGAGATGATGACTAGGAATTCACATGTAGAAGGGAGATAAGTCAATGATAATTCAGTGGAATTCTTTTTTAAAATGTTACTAATACTTTAAACAAGCCTGAGCTCTCTCAGGTAACACTTTAATACTCATTTTTTTTCAAATGCATTTATGAGTAGAAAGAAATCTCATTAGAGCAATACAACAACCATAGCTACTCTGACAAGAAGGCACTGGAATCCTGATCCAACTACTGGCAAAGGCAGGGGATTAAAACGAACAGATTGCTACCTAGTGAGCAATCTGTCCGGACCTCACTATATGCCCCTACCAAGAACCACCAATTTAGAATACTTGCTGTAAAACAGAGAAACAGACTAAAAATACATTTAGAAGTTTTCTTTTTAACTTCTAAGAACAAAGGCCTTTACCTGCTCTATCACAATCAAAAAGTCCCCCCCACCATCACCTTGGGTCAGTTGATTTCAGAATCCACGGTGCTTATAGGGTCACAATTATAAGACTGATCTTCAGATAAGGCAGCTAATGCTGCTCCCCTAATAGCTGTTCCTCAATTATAGAAAATGCTTCCTAACCCAAACTAGCTATACTTCAAATGCACAAATTCATCACTATTGGTGTAGAAACAACTAAGAGAATGTGTGCATCAGTCAGTCACAGCACCTGTTAACATTCAGGTCTTCACATTATTACCATTATTCTGAAGAAGACAATACATCTGCAAGCAAATAACACAACCTAGGATAACACACAATCCTGTCCAATTACTCTCAGGCACACACTATTCCTGTGTATGCAGAACATTCACAGAACAAAAAATGTCTACTTACCTTAATCTTAGTACTAAGCTGATTGGGATCTTGGTTTCTTGTGAACCTGCTCCTGAAGACAAAGCCTAAAAAGCATTGAAAGGTATAAAGTCATTGCCTGGAACATTAAGTGTGGAGGTGACTAATGGTCATCTGCAGAGGAATCATCCACTTGGCAGCAATTTTCTTCAACTCCAGCTGAGGTCATCCTAATTGCTAGGACATTCCCTGTTGTGGTGCTGTGGGAGGACATGTACTCTACAGCAGCAAAGAAAAGCTGAATGTCAGCCTAAGTCAAACACAATTAGAAAGATAATTCTCAAACCCAGATGAAATGCCACACATAGCCACATTTACATTTTGTATTTTTGAGACCCTTGTTCTCTTCTACAAGGGTGAAAAACATGAAGCTAAGTTTCTCATTTTAAAAAATGTGCCAGTGTACCATATGGCAACACAAAAGGAAGGGCTTGAACCAACTGCCCTTCAGGAATCCATCCAACCCATAGGTTCTGATCTTTTTATGGCTAAACTAATCCTCTCTGCAAACTGTACAGCTATCCCTTGACTATGGGAGGACATACATTCTATTTAAGTTGTTTACAAAATGAATCCAATCTTTCCATCAGTTTTCTTAAGACAACTCTCTTTTCCCTTATGATGGGCAGAAATAAAAAGCTTGGGAGATAAAAAGATTAAATGAAGTCAGTTCCATGACTAACTGGAAGTGCTCAAAGCAGTGATCTCCAAAGGCAGAACACAAGATGATCCACTGGGGTGCCAAAGAAAAAAACCCCAAACTTTAATTTCTATTTCTTTTCATCTAAAATGTTAGAAAAGAAAATGAAACTTCTAATATTTAATAAATGAACTGACACTAAAACTCTTAACTCTAACCATGTGGCATAAGGTTGCATGTTGCATTCAGCATCTGAGGATGAGGGGAGAGTGAGAGTTGCACGACATGCAGTGGTTCACAGCGGGGCCTTCATTCACTTGGCTGTTTTCAGTGAGTATGATTTAATAAAGTTTCTACATGCCTGATTAAATTGGTTTACAGATTATAATACCTAGGTGTTAACGAGATCAACCCTCACAAAATTGACAAACATCTTAAAAAGAGTAATTTTAAAAAAGCCATGGATAGTAGAGAGTATTAATAAATAATACAAGCCTAAGTGAGCAAAAAGAAAATAGTACGGCCACTAATTCTTATTTTCTGTATGAACTCTATCAGCTATTAATAATTCTGAAGTTAAATGTAATAATGATTTAATGCAGAGCTGACAAGAAATTAGCCAAAAATTTTTGATGTTTGGAATATTTTCATCATTAACCTATTTTTGTCGCTTAAAAACCTGTGTGATACTTGTAAAACTCTCTTATCTGCACATACAAAAACTGTGAAGACAGAATTTCTAACTTGTTTCAAAATCTACAAAGACATCAACCCCTGATTACATTAGGTTGTGTTCCACGTTAATATCTGCTTTTTTCATCTAGCCTCAAGGACGCCCATTAAAAGCACCCCCCACTTTACCTGAGCTGTTTTTCCTGGCTCTGCAGGAAGTGGGAGAGAGACTTGCGTTGGCTGTGTAGGCATCTGCCCAGCTGGCTGAGGTAGATGAGCAGAAATCTGCTCTGGAACTTGGAGCAAAGTACCCACAGGATCAGTTGCTGGAAAGAGCTATAATAAAAACACACATACAATGTTGCTTAAGTTGAATGGAAAGGTAAGCAGGTCTACTGACAGCCAAGTGCACCCTATGGGGTTACATATTCAAAGTAATTTTTGTGTAGTATACAGTTTTTGTGTATCACTACTTCTTTCAATATATCTACTCCAAATGGAAGTCAAGTACTTCTAGGTTTTCCAACTCTTAACAGCTTTGTGAGGTATAATTTACATCCCTCTAAATTCATCCGTGGTAAGTATACAATTCAACGATTTTTGCACAATGTATAGAATTATGCAAACATCACCATGATTCAGTTTTAGAACACTTCCATCACCCCCAAAAGTTCTCTCATGCCCATTTATAATTAATTCCTGCCTCCACACCCAGCCCTAGGCAACCACTGATCTACTTGCTATCTCTGTAAATTTGCGTTTTCTGCACATTTCATGAAAATGGAATCATGTAATATGTAGTCTTTTGTGTCTGGTTTCTTCACTTAGCATTATATTTATTTTTAACCACATCTATTCCATCCCCTTTGCCCAGCAAAACAGCACCTCCAAAATACAGATTTAAATATATAATACGAGAATATAGAAGCTACATTTTTCTGTGTGGGGACTTTCTATTATTTACAAAGACAACCAAATCTGAAATGTATTTCGAAAATAGATGTGAAGCTTTATAACTAACATAGATATTATATACATATTATTTTGTATATCTGAAATATTTTATAAATTTTAATTATGCAGTTGGGGGAAAAGACTGACGTTAGGTACAAAGACAAGTTAAACATATTCAAAATTATACAGTTAGTGGGGGAAAAAAATCAATGCAATGGCCAAAATGTAGTTGAAAGAAAAAAAATTCAAAGGGTAGAAATAGAGGCCTAATAGCTGATATTATATAACAAAAACAAGGAGGCAGGGGAGTAAAATTTTGTGTTCCTTTAACTTCATACATAAGAGGAAGTCACAAGTTACTCATTGGTTCTAGATTTGTATAGAAAAATAGAACTTTAGGATTACTTTTGGAAATGTTAATTATTAGTACTCCTTGAAAAGTATATTTAACATCCAAATTGTATGCACATATGTTTATCTATAGTAAAGAAATAAAGGATATGTAAAACAAAGTAATGAGAGGATGTGGAGAAACTGAAACTCTTGTGCACTGTTGGTGGGAATGTAAAATGGTGCAGCCTCTATGGAAAACAGTATGGTGGTCCCTCAAAAAATTAAAAATAGAATTAGCACATGACCCAGCAGTTCCACTTCTGGGTATATGCCCAAAAGAATATGACAGAATAGACCCAGGAAATGGTTGTTTTCCTTGGGTACTAAGAATAAGGAAAGTCAGCATAACAGGATTCTGTTTAGTAGGATTTTCTATCATAGTGACACAGTAACTAAAGAAAACAGAATCTATTTCACGAGAGAAGAGGCTGGGGAAAAAGTTCAAAAAGGAAAGGTAGCATATGACAAATTCCTGGACAGATTAATGCACAAAGACTATCTTCTACTTCAAGCAGCCCAAGCCAAAAAAGCAATTTATAAAGGCAAACAAGCAAGGAAGAACATTCTGGGCCCTTAGGCCAACTTTTAAGATTCGACTAGTATAAAGTCTCATTCCCATTTTGGTATACACACTTAAAAAAAGTGCTTAAAATTAAAACCAAAACAATAATCACAATTACTTACCTCGGAATTTGATATTGGTTCTTTCACTCGAGGAGACTAAAAGAAATACAAAAAGGATGCTTGTTAACTCAGAACCCAGGTTACTTGTAGTCAGGCCCAAACTCCAAGTATGCTGAATCCAAGCCAACCCCATTTAATTCTGATCCATACATTAACTCACTGGAAACTCTAGTGAAAGTTTTCTGGGAAAAGAAAACTGTCCTGACACTATTATATTTTTTGTCTAGGTAGCCTGTAATAAATGCAGCAATGTACTTACAGTATTTTAAAATTCTACAACTTTAAGCTGTATAAGCAAACATAATGAGACTGAGTTCTCGGGCAGTAGTGTAGTCACATTCTTCAGAGGAAAATTCTTTCCACTAATCACGAACACATTAAGTGCGTAAGATCCCAGACCGAAACCTAAACTTTCAAGCTAGTTATCCAACGAAACCTAAACTTTCAAGCTAGTTATCCAACGCATTCTCAAAGTAGAGTAATTCTGATTAGGGGCTTTAATGGAGAAAACGCTTGAGGCAAAATTAAAAAACGATGATGTGAAAGCTGCATTTCAAGAGTCTACTACTACCCTTCCTCTTGTAGCTAGACATTTGGGGATCTGGTATGTAAATAAATGTGGGTTGTCCAAAACCAAAAAATGGTTAGTGGAAATAAATTGATATGTTAACACAAATTGAGGTGAGGTCTCAAGTACCTGGTGTAAATCACATTTATTTGGAAATGAACAGTTATAATCTGTGTGTATAAAAATCTAACCTAAGTTTATTTGGCAAATCATAACAGTTAGTAGTAATTCTGGATACAGGCATTGTAGTTCACCAAAAAACTTACCTCCAAACAAATATCAATTTATGGTAAATTCTACCAAAAATGGATTTAGTCAGACTTCTTAAAAGGTCAACTTAGGGATTTTTTTTTAAATTTTCATCACCATTTTATTAAGGAGAATCGAGGTTTAGATAATAGCTAATGTAGTATAGCACGTAAGTGGCCAAGCCAAAACCCTTTTTTAAAAAAACTCTGAAAATAATTTCAAACTTACAGAAAAGTTGCTAGAATAAGAACAATACAAAGTGTACCAATAAACCCTTTAGCCTCATTCATCTATTATTAATCTTTCTTTCCTCATCTGCTTTACCATTCAGGTGCTCATTTTCTCTTTCTAAATTTAAGTATTTAATCATATTTTTTCTGCACCATTTGAAAATAAGTCACACATATCATGGCTGTTTGCCACTTAATAATCAGAGTGTGTATTTCCTAAGAACAGAAATATTTTCTTAAATAATTTCACACTACAGTTATCAGCATATTTAACAATGATATAATATTTCAATCTAATTTACTGTCCATAGTCTAATTGTCAGCTGACCCTATGTCTTCTGTAGCCTTTTGTTTTTCTTCCAGTAAAGGATGCAGTCTAAGATCATATATTGCAGTTAGCTGTCATGTTTCCTTACATTTTTAAAATTTGGAACATCAACATCAACATTTTTCTATAAACTTTAATAAATGTCCCTCGTTTAGGGTTTATCTGTTTCCTTATTACTAGACTTAAATGAATTCCCAGTTGGATTCTACATAGTGATCATGTCCTTCTTAGGGTATCACAAGTTCATCTGCCCCTTGTTAGCAAAGTTAATTTTAATCACCTGGTCAAGGAATTGTCCTATTTCTCCAGTATATATATAGTAACTCCAGTATATGTAACTAGTTTTTCCCTTGCAACTAACAGACAATCTGTAGGGAGACACTTTAAGACCTTGAAAATATCCTGCTCAGCAAAACTTCCCCCTATATTTAGCATCATTGATGATTCCTGCCTGATCCTACCTTTGTGATGATGATTATAAAATGAGGATTTTCTACCTCCAACACTCCTTCACATTTACCAGTTAGCACTTGGCATTCTACTGTCATGAAGAACTATCCTTTGGTCCCTCCATTTATTTATGTACTAATTATAATTAATATGGACTCATAGATTCCCATCTTTAAATGATTACTGCATTTAATTATTTTAATGGTTAAACTGGCCCAGAGTTGGTCCGAGGGTGCTCCTTCAAGCGGGCACTTGCATTCTTATGAGGTTTTTGTTTTTAATTTTTAAGCATCCTTTCTTTCTGGCAAAAGATAATATTCCAGATTCATCTTATTTTTTCCTTGCCCAAGCCCTGGATCCAGCCATTTCTCAAAGGATTTCTCAAAGGGATCCTGGTTCCTTTAAGTGGGGAATTGCATTAGAGACCATGATCTGAGTATAAGGTATGCTTATCATTATTGGTGTGTTTTTGCTTCTAGGCCCCTCAGTAGACAAAGCTGAGATATATGCAAGTATATACACACACACATACATACATAAGCACAAAGACATTCTCACTGTCACACACATTCACACACACACACACACACACACACACACACCCCTTTAAAAAGTTTGAATTCACACCAAAACCTCCAATTCAAATCCATCCCCAAAGGATTCTTTCTCACCTGGCCCCATTCTGTACTTGTGTGTCTTTTTCTACAGCGAGAATCGTAGCTCCCCAAAACACCAAGACGTTTACTCATTTGCTCAACCCTACAAATCATCTACAAGAGTTTCAGAACTGCTCTGCATATGCAACTATGAAAAACAATCCTAGTAAGGAGTTCAAGATTTCTCTGAAGTTTTCTCTTTCCCTCAACTACACCTAAGACTAAGAGCAGCTAGTCAGATACTGTGTTCACAGGTTACCTGAATTAATTCTTTCTTTTTATTCTCTTTCAGCAGCGGGCCCCAAGCTTTTTGGCACCAGGGACCAGTTTCATGGAGGATAATTTTTCCACGGAGGGGGAATGGGGAAAGGGAGGGGGAATAGGGGAAGGGAGGCAGAGCTCAGGCGGTGATGCCAGCAATGGGGAGTGTTTGTAAATACAGATATTCAGATGAAGTTTTCGACCACCGCTCACCTCCTGCTGAGTGCCCCCCCAAACCGTTCCTAAGTTTCAGGGAAGACAATTTTTCCAAGGATGGGGGCGGGGCGCACAGAGGTCTACGCCCCATTCCCTAACATGCCGCAGACCCAGGTGTTGGGGACCACAGCCTTTCAGCACAGTTATATATATATACATACACACACTTAAAATACAATTGTAGACTTCTACTTCTGACCATGATAGGTAAACAGGGACTAGATTTACCTTTCTGCCTAAAACAACCAAAAAAACCAAAAAAGATAAAATATATGAAACAAAAATTTTCAAGACAGTGGAAATTGGTCAGTGAAAGACACTGACCCCTGAAACAGGGGAAAAACATAGTGAACCCTATCCCACTATACTACCTTGAGAGTTTCTAGGCTGTGGCACAGGGAAGGGGAACCCAGGTGAAATCCAATGAACTGCCTGAACTGAAGAAACACAACTAAGAGTCCAGGGAGACCAAAGCAGATTAAGTTGATAAACAGTACCAGGGAGGAGACAGCTGCATAGAGAAAGAACCCTAGAGATCTGCAGAGGGTTGCTTTTGAATATTCAGCAGAATACTTATCAATGAATGTGTGTAAGGAAACTATCTGAGACTGAGGCAAAAAAACATCAAAAAAGACACACACAAAGAGCCAGGAACAGTGTCTATTCCCACCAGCCAAACTGGAAAAACTAGTAACTCACAGGACATTAGGTAGGTAGTGTTCTCAAAAAAGTCTTGTCTCAGTAATGGGGAATAAATAGCTGTAGAATAACACAGCTCCAGACCCAACTAACAAATCACAAAAGCAAAACCCAAAAGGATTAAACTATTTCCAACTAACTTTACTGTAACCCAAAATAAAGCTCAAGATTCATAGGAATACAAAATTATTAGCATGAAACAAGGTAAAAATCACAATGTCTGGCTTCCAAACAAAGATTACCACGTATGCAGACACAGCCACAATGAAGAGAATAATCGAACAAATAAAATCCATCCAGAATTTTTTAGGAGACAGGGTCTTGCTCTGTTGCCCAGGCTAGAATACAGTGGCCCAATCACAGCTCACTGTAACCTTGACTTCCTGAGCTCAAGTGATTCTCCCACCTAAGCCAGCCAAGTAGCCAGGACTACAGGCACGTACCACCACACACATTAAAGTTATTAATAATTTTTCCAATCCAGAATTGACATGGATGTTAGAATTAGAAGGACATTAAAACAGTTATTATAACTGTATTACATACATTTAAAAAGTTAAGTAGAGCCATGGAAGAAGTTTAAAAAAAAAAAAATCAAAGTTCTAGACTATTACAATGCCCGAGATTCTGAAATATAGACTGGATGGAATTAGCAGAAGATTAGAAGTTGCAGGAGAAAAGATAAATGAACTTGAAGGCTAGCATAGAAATTATACAAAATGAACAGAGAGAAAAAAGAATTTTTAAAAAATGAAAAGAGAATCAGTGGGATATGACACAATTTCTAGTAGCCTAATATACATGTTATTGGAGGACAGAAAAAATATTTCAAGACATAATGACTGAAAATTTTCCAAACTTGATCAAAAACCCACAAACCCACAGATCAAACAAGCTCAACAAAACCACAAGCACAAGAAACATGAAGAAAAATATACCTAGGCATTTATAAAGAGGAAATCTTAAAAGCAGTCAGAGAAAAAAAGACATATTACTTATTAAAAAAACAAGATAAGGATGTCGCCAGATTTCTCAGTGGAAATATGCAAGCAAGAAGATGGTGAAAAAACATCTTTAAAGTACTGAAAGAAAAAGCCTACCAATCTAGAATTCTATGCCCTGCAAACATGTCTTGTTAAAATAAAGGTGAATGAGAGGAATTTTCAGACATAAAACCTTAAAGAAATCATTGCCAGCAGACCTACAACACAAAAAATATTAAGACAAGTTCTTCAGGCATAAGAAAAATAATACAAAGATGGAAATCTGGATCTATACAAGAGTCTTTATTATGAATATGTGCTAAATATTGTCAAAGGCTTTTTCAGAATCTACGAAAATAAAAATATGGTTTTCTCTCAGCTCTATTAATACTACAAGATTTCCAATATTGAACCATTTTACCCCACCCCTTTTCGTCATGGTATATTCTTTTCATAATGTAGTTCAATTTAGTTTTAAAAGACTCACTTTCTTAAAAAGAATTCATGATCTCAAAAATGGCTATGAAGATAACATGAAAAATACTGGAGAAAAAGCTACTTATTCTGTGGACAAAGTATATAATTTTCTATGCTGTTTACATACCAGTGTACTAGGTTATAGAAAAGCTATTATAACTATTTCAGAACTACCAAATTTTTTACAAATGGCTAGGCAGTGATAATTAGATATTGAAAGCTATAATTTATCTTTCCAAATATTTGTTAGAAGAAAAATAGCATCATCATCTCTTTCATAGGAAGCTAGAACTGTAAGGGTTATGTAGCTCTTCCTTCCTCTGGCAGCTTTAATATTAGATTACATTACAGTATCAATTCAGAAAGGAGTCACATGAAAAAGTAAGGAAGAAAAGACACCATAGTCTCACATTTATAATGAAACACTAAACTCACAATTGTATAGAAATGAATGTTTATATGTCATGTTTTATGAGCATTTCCAAGCTTAAAGCTTAATAAATTTTTGCCAATTTTCACTGGCAAGGCCTTCACAAACTTAGCTCTGCAAAAGGACTAGACTCAAAGACTTCATCAGATAAACGAGGTCAACAAATATTCAATGTTGATCAACAAAGAGTCATAAGTGCTTTTTCCAAAGTAGATCCTAAAAGCAGAGAGAGATACCACTGTACCCACTATTCATCCACAAAAAAGTCCTGAGTGAAGGCATACTGTCAAATCCTTATATTTCCTATATACACATCTATTCTTGGGAATGAGTCCTGACAATCAACTTGAAGCAGTAGAAGGCCCTTGTCTTCATTGCTTTTAGCAAATACACACACACACACCCCTAGTCAACTTGAAGCAGAAGATCTTTGTTTTCATTGCTTTTAGCAAACACAAACACACACACACACACCCCCAAACAGACAGACAGACAGACAGACACACACACACACACACACACCCACAGACGTATATCTAGGAAATACCAACTAAAGAGAGGTACACTGTTCCTCTTCAGGTAGAAGGATAACAGACTTCGGGGACAAAGTTTCTACTGCTAGGCCTTCGAGTTTAATAACTTTCTCTTCTGCAATGTTTAATTAATCCTATCCAGTGTATTTTTCATCTCGGACATTATAGTTTTCATCTATAGATTTGGGTCATTTTTATATACTCTAAATATTATCATATTCAAATAGATGTGCCAGTCCAATTTTCCATGCAGAATTAACTGGGCTCCTGATGTTAATAAGTTGTTCAAGGAAATTCTGTCACTGATAATTGTATTCTTTATATTTTAGCTGGTTAAGCTGAATAAGAACCACAGAAAGTTCTAGCAAAATCATACAGTTTAACAAAATTTACCCTGAGTTGTGAAATTGCTGCTTTTCCTTCCTCACTTTCTTCATCAAATTCATCATCACTCCACTCCCAGCCTCCATCCTCCGTCTTATGAAGACGGCCACTGGAACCTGGTACTCTCCGAACCTGCTCATTAGGAAGAAATGTGGATTATGGTAGCGTTTCACATTTACTAAACAGAAAACTCAATCATATTTCTCTATCACTTCAGCCCATTAAGTGGATAATCATCTTCCCCATAAGCACTCCCATACAAATTCATACATTCTAACCCTCTCTGTTCATAACCTCTGCTGTCTCCACAACCATCAACCTTCCCTGTACTTCCATACTCTGAGCCCAAACAATATCAAAATCCTGCTTATGTGAAGTCATAGGTTAAATATGATTAATGTTTTAATGCCCTGGGACATTTAGGGAAAAAAAAAAAAAAGAGGTTTTCAGTCCTCAAAATAAACCCAAGACAAAGAATATGCTGTTTTTTAAGTTTTTAAATCAAAATTATATTGCATATATTAATACTTTTCAAGCTGCTGTGCAAGTTTTGTTAAGGAAAAGAGAAATCTCCTAACCACTATCTTCTCCACAGGTGGCAACCACTTTCAACTCATTTTAGTTTATTATTTCAGAATTTACATTCATCTCTCTAATGTGTTCCTATCATTATTCATTCATATTTTGGTTTTAGGAATTATCTATGGGACTTCCCACAACAAAAGATGAGAATTTAACTCTATTATCAATCCTCCACTCTTTTCTCAAGATATGTTGTAATTTTGGTTAGATCAATATTCAGCGTTTGCATAATGCAATTATATACACGATACTCACAGCTGAGCCTTACTGTATATTACCATTACTTTTCTTTCCTGCATACCTTTTTTGTTTCCCCTGGAGTTAATATTTATTCTCTCTCAGCTGTGTAAATCTCCTCTCACCACACTCAGATAAATTAAGTATTCTATCAGTATCATCTTCTTCAAGAAGACTCTCTCACCAAAGCCTCCTGATGTGCTCCACCCTGGGCTGATTTGACGCCAGGTCTGCTATTTCGGATTACACTCTACCATCATCCAGAGGACTGTGCTTCCTGGATCACATGACTTCTCTGTTTTAAGTTTAAACACTTTCTCCACTATTAGCATGGTGCATTTATTAAAGCCATGCATTTCTGAACTTACCTTGATTCTATCCCCATACTTCTTTTATACTTTTGTTAAAGAAAAAAAAACAGGCTGCGTTAGGAATCAATTCTTTTCATTAATTTTGAAGACAACTGCTCCATTGTGATCTGGTTTCCAGCAGTGTTACTGAGGTCATCATGACTCCCGATTCTGTTCGTGACATTTCCCCCCTTCTCTGGAAAACTACAGATTCCTCTTTTTGCCTCCAATATTCTGACCTATCACAGTAATGTGCATTAGTGTTAGTCTACTTTTAATCATTATGCTGAGTACTCAGGATCCTTCATTCTGAAAATTCATGACCATCAATTTTTCAAATTTTTCTTGAATTATTTCTTCAATGATTTCCTTTCTTCTGTTTTTCTAAGTTCTTTTCTGGAACTCTTTCAAATTAAATGCTGAACCTTCTCACATGATCCTGTTTTTGAATCTGTTATTTATATCTGGGTCTTCTGGCTCTCATTTCTGGTAAATTCCCTCAACTTTATCCCACAACCTTTATATTGAATTTTTCATTTCTTATGTTTTCAATTTCTTATGTTTTCAATAAAAAGCCATTAGCTTTTTGTTGGTGAATGCCCCCTTTTTAAAAATAATTTTACTGAAATATAATTCAACACTACATAATTGACCCACTGAAGGTATACAACTCAATTATTTTTAGTGTATTCAGAGTTGTGCAACCATCACTACAATTAAAAATTTAGAACACTTTCATCAACCCTCCCTGTCCCCACCAAACATGCCACATCCTTTAGCAGTCATTGCTCATTTCTCTCCAAAACCCCCAGTCCTAGGCAACCACTAATCTACTTTCTGTCTCTACACATTTGCCAATTCTGGACATTTCACATAAATGGAACCATACATTATTTGGTCTTTTGTGACTGGCTTCTTTAACTAGCATGTTTTAAAGGATCCACATTACATTACATCCACATTATAGCACACATAAAAACTTCATTTCTTTTTATTATTGAATAATATTATACTGTATGGATATACCACATTTTATATACCCAATCACCAGTTGATGGACATTTGAGTTGTTTCCACTTTTTGGTTATTATGAATAATACTGCTATGAACATTTGTGTACATGTTTTTGTTTATATGTATGTTTTCAATTCTCTTGGGTATGCCTAGGAGTAGAACTGCTGGGTCATATTTTAATTCTGTTTAGCCTTTTGAGGAATTGCCAGACTGTTTTCCAAAGTGACTGTACCATTTTACATTCCCATCAGCAGTGTGAAAGAATTCCAATTTCTCCACATCTTTACCAACAGTTGTTACTGTCTTTTTATTATAGCCATCCCAATGAGTGTAAAGTGGTACCTATTAATGTTTTGATTTGCATTTCTCTGATGGCTAATAGTATTAAGCATCTTGTCATGTCCTTACTGGCCATTTGTATATCTTCTTTGGAGAGATTTCTATTCAGATCATTTACCCATTTGGTAAACTGGGTTATTTGTCTTTTTATTATTGAGTGGCAAGAGTTCTTCATATATTCTAGATATAAATCCCTTATCAGATCTAATATTTGCAAATATTTATTCCCATTCTCTAAGCTGTCTTTTCACCTTCTAGATGGTGTCTATTAAAGCATAAAAGTTTTTAATTTTGATGAAGTCAATTTATTTTTCCTTTTATGGCTTATATTTTTGTTATATCTAAGAAAGTTTTGCCTAACTCAAGTTCCCACTGATTTACTCCCATACTCTTTAAAGAGTTTTATAGCTTTAGCACTTACATTTAGGTCTACAATACATTTGAGTTAATTTTTCTGTAAGGTGAGAGGAAAAGACCCAACTTCATTCTTCTGCATGGGGATATTCAGTTGTGCCAGCACCATCTGCTGAAGATTATTCTTTACCCACTGTATTGTCCTGGCCAAATGCTTCTTTTTAAATAACATTATGTCCATCTTTTATGAATGCAAATTCTTATCTCTAAAAGAGTCATGATTTCATTTAAATTGAAGGAAGACAACTCAAATATTAGGTTATTAAGTATGAAATGTCTGATTTCCTTAAGTACTAAGTTTGACAGTTGATATCTCTGCTATTTCGCTTTGACATTTCTTGTTTTATTTTTATTGAAGGCACATCCTCATTCTTTCGAATGCACAGTCTGGCTTGTGATTATCTGTCAAATTTGTTTTTAGAGCAATTTTTATGAAACCATGGATAAGTCAAAAATTTGTGTTATTTTTGAATATGAGTTCTGTGGTGGGACCAATGCAATGCAGACAGCTCAAAATATCAACAAAGTGTTTGGGAAGGATGTGGCTAATGAATGCACAGTATGTCAATGGTTTGAGAAGTTCTGTTCTGGTGATTTTAATCTTGAAAATGAGTCACGTGGGCGACCTGAGGCCAAGGTGGATAATGACGAGCTGAAAGCTGTAGTGGAAGCGAATCCATCTCACCTTACGCGTGAATTAGCAGCAAGGTTTGACGTTACTATTCCAACAATATTGGATGTTTGAAACAAATTGACAAGGTAAAGAAGCTAGATAGATAGGTACCACACAAATTACATGAGCGTCAGAAGAGCGATCATCTCTCCAAGCTTGCCTTTCTTTGCTATTACGACTTGAAGGTGAACCATTTCTACACTGTATTGTTACGTGTGATGAAAAATGGATTGTTTTTGACAATTGCAAGTGTTTGGCACAATGGCTGGATAAAGATGAAGTGCCGAAACACAGTCCACAACCATTCATCAAGAAAAAGCTAATGGTGTCTGTTTGGTGGTCCAGCATTGGTATTATTCACTACAGCTTCATGAAACCTGGTCAATAGATTACAGCAGATATCTACTGCAACCAATTGGATGAAATGATGAGGATGCTTGTGATTAAGCAGCCAACATTGGTCAACAGACAGGCCAACCCTCTTGCAAGACAATGTTTGACCACATGTCACACAAACAATGCTGCTCCAACTACAAAGGCTGGACTTGGAAACTTTCTGTCATCCACCATTTGCACCAACTGACTATCACTTCTTCCAGGCTTTGGACCACTTCTTATAAAGAAAAATATTCAATTCTCAACAAGCTGTAGGAAAAGCCTGGTTGCTCCATAAATTAATATAAATATATTGGAGACAGAAATGTCTTAGGAGTTTTGCAGAGCTTTGCCCTGAAAGAATATGTGAACGTGTTAGTTTGCATATCGAAAGCTGTTTCACCTCAGGAGGGCATCTCTGAAAGATCAGTAGCTGGTTGTATCCCACAATGGCACTGCAATTCTCAGACCTGAGGTTTGGACTTGCTTTGAAAAGCAAAGCAGGTCTGCTAAGAGCCACAGGATGAAAGCTGATCAAAGAGTGCCCACCCAACAGACAGACACCTGTGGCTAAAAGCAATTAGCCCAAGGGACAGTTCCTGCTTAAACTCCTGACTACCTGTCTCAATACAAAATAACCTGATAAAGAAAATATGGAGCCACATATCTCTGTTTAACCCTTCTGTTAAGTGATAAACTTACCTTAGAACTTAGAAGTTAGTCTTTGAAAGATTTTGTAACCATTTGTTCACATAGATAGAATTAGTTAAGGGATCTGAAGAAGCCTTTTGAAAAACTTTTAACCTAAGAGGAACTACCTGTTGTTACGTAAATATGTTACTCCTGGCATCTGATCACTGTACCTATAAATGCCCATGTAAAACTTCACTCTTGGCCTTTTGTGATTGACGGAGAGATCCAAGGCCCCCTGAGTACCTGCTTTGCCTATAATCTTTATAAATCTATAAAACTATACCTTCATCTCTGTGTGTTCTTTTATTTCCATTATTTTCCATTTTCTATTATTTTCTTATCCTTT
The DNA here is from genome assembly GCA_004363605.1 of Indri indri. Classification (NCBI taxonomy): domain Eukaryota; kingdom Metazoa; phylum Chordata; class Mammalia; order Primates; family Indriidae; genus Indri; species Indri indri. The sequence continues at coordinate 10,578 of RJWJ010009579.1, read as the reverse complement.
ACAACGACCCCTATCTAAGGGACCCACTTTTTTGTGGGGAGCATGGCCATTCTCCCTGCAAAAGCCTTTTACGATTTCATTGCTACTGCTCTCCAGGCTTCTTAGCTGCTGGCATAAACAAGCTACCGTTAAGATAGCAAAACTGTGTCAATACTTTAGGCTCATACTTTAACTGTACTGCTTCTTGTTCGAGACATAATAAACTAAACTTTTGATTCAAAATGGGACATTTCATATTTAATGACTTAATAAAATCATAATTCTATTTTCGTTAATTTTTTTCCTATGTTTATTTGTCCTCTAGCTTTCATACATATTAAGAGGTTTTCCTTGGATATCTTGTGATCCTTGATTTCTGCTCATATTTAAGAGCAAGGAACTAAAACATTGATTGGAAGCACTGAGTTTTTAAGTAGGTGGAATTTTTTGACTATGAGCTTCACTACAGAGTGATCTGGGTGAGCATTTCACAGAGGAACCCCCAACGTCAGTACCATTAAGTTTTTCCTCTTGGGCTAGTCAGATAAATCAAATAAAGATCTTCTAATGTCCTACCTAGGGGATAATAAGCTTTAATGCTCGTGTTCCAGGAGTTGAATGAAGTAATATGACTAGGGGTTCTTAACATTCAGCATGTAAACATTCACTTAAATGCACCTTTTCAGTAAGTTCCCATTATTCAACTGTGTCCTGCGGTTCAGAGACCATTTCTTTTACCTTTCTGCAGAATAAACCTCCAGACACCTCCTGGGGTGCAGCATGGAGGGAGAGAGGGGAACCAGAGTCTAACTCTATCTTAAGACTTCCAACCAATCCTCCTGTTTTTTAGCCCTACTTTCACTCTCATTTCTGAAGGTAGCTGGTACTAACTCCCTTGCCTTTTGCGGTTCTGTTGTACAAGTCTGTTTTACAAACTTCCTTTAACATTGGCTCAGCAACTATATCCCTCTGATTTGCCAAGTCACTTACCACTAATTTACTGGCATCACAGTTTAGAAAATTTGGTTGCAGCTTTCACTTCTCCCTTTTTTTTGCCCAACCGGGGTTTGTGCCTTTTCTTTGTATTCTCTTAACTGTTATTTTAGTAGATAAAATGGCTCTAGGTATACTGAAGATATAACAATGAACAAAAAGTACCTGTTCTCATTAAGCTTTTGTTCTAATGGTACAGAAAGACTATAAAATGTCAGATGATGATAAGTTCTTTAAAGAAAAATAAAGTAGGGTAAAGGGATACAAAAGCATGGGAGGGTACTATTTTACTAGTTAGAGAAAATTATTCTGAGGAAGGGCCACTTGAGTAGAGACCTGGAATGAAGTGGAGGAATGAGTTAAGTGAGTGTTCAACCCAGTGGCTACCCATGAGAGCAATCTTCCAGGTCCCGCTCCCCAGACATATGACTTTAGTTGGTTTGGGATGATACTCTTTATGCTTTTTTTTCCTTTAAGTCTCCAGGTGATTCTGATATTTAACAGTAAATTATAACCACTGATAAAGGGAAATAACATCCAAGGAAAAAAGTATAGCAAGTGAAAAGATCCAATGTAGGAAAGGAAATTTTTCCAGAAGGGAAAAATAACTTTAAGTCTAAGAAAAAAACCAGAAAACAATAGCTTGTTGGTACTTTTCAAAAAGAACTCTTTAGGAAGAAAAGAGAGTCCCTTAATTACTAGATTGAATATCCAAATTTGCAAAAAAACGTATCTCTAAAATAGAGACAAGTTAATTGTGCTTAGTAAGACATCATTTCCAAGTGTTTAATACACTTTTCTGGTTCTTTATTATGCAAAACCTTCTTAATGATATCAGAATTCTCAAGCAGTGAGAACTATGGAAGAGAATAAGCCACTACTAGACATAATTATTCTAACTTCCTGGAAAGGCTACCACTATATTTTATAAGGTATAGTACCTTTACCTTCTTCAAGTGTATCATCAGCAGAAGCCTAAACTGCCTCATTTCCTTCACAGTAGATAAATCTGCTTTGAGCAGAGAAGTAACAGTGGGGAAAAGGGAGGATTTTCTTCTCCCTACTGTTCCAGAGGTTCATAAAAGTATCATGGAATAGAAAATTCTTACATTTTGCCCTGAGGTCTTAAAGCATTTCTCTATACTCACATTATGACCAAACTTCTTAGAAATTACATATACACAAGATTCTTTTGGCCTTTCAGTAAAAGCAAGAGAAAATCTGGAGATAGAAGAGGATACTATGACTTACATCCAAAGCTATAAATGCTATGTGTTATAAAAATCACATCTCATTCTGGTAGACGGAAACAGTGCTTCAACGGGGTTTAGAATTAATTCACCAATTGTTGTCTAACATAACTTTTCATCTTAGTAGACAGTAGAATAACAGCTAGGCATATAGTAGACCAATGATATTTGTTGAATGAACGTGTTAAAGAATGCCTTAGAAAGGATTGAAAGAAAACAAACAATTCTCATATATCGTTAACAAAGTATTACTTAACATATGATTTCAAAATGCAAAAATAAAGTAAATCTATGCAATTTCTCATGAAAACTGAGTTAAATTCCCATTTACCTTTTTAGCTCTTTCAGAAATGGTTGGTGCTCTCTGCAATATTTTTTCTTGGAGAAATTCTTTATTCTGGAGAGGAAAAGCAAATGTTTTGTTCTTACAAGAAGTTTTTATCAAACTAATAAAACTGACACAGAAATGTTCACCACAATTAAAATGTGAAATAGTAACTGTTTTATAAAGAAGTATGAGAAAAACCTCCATTCTTTTACTCTGAAGCTCCTTTGGTATGTTACTCCCATGGCTTTATAAATTGACAGAAAATCGAGCTTCAGTGTACTCTATGAACCATTATCTATGAAGAGTTTGCTGTACTAAATTTACGTCCGTTGAGATGATGGTTCACATTTCCAACTAAAGTAACATCCCACTATCTGATATCTTTGGGAAATCAGATGTTTACTAATTCAGTAGTAAAACTTGAAATGAGAGTTGACACAGGTTGTATTTATGATAGCAAAATTTAGTAATAATTGTTCCTGTAAGTTTAATCTGAAATTTAAGTTCCATAAAAATGCATTAACTAAATTCCAAAGTATCTTAATTACAAAAAATTGTATACACAGTCCCTTCCACAATTATTTTATTCACCATCATTTCTCCAAACATAATCATCTTAAGAAAGGCAACTTCTGAACAGTGAACATAATTGGGGTAATTAATTGAAGCATCATATGAGCGCATATAATCAAAAGCTAGAATTTCCTACCTTTGCTTTCTGGAAAAATTTGTGCCTTAACAGTTCTGCTGCAGTTGGTCTAAAACCAGGAAAAAAAAAAAAAGTTTTCCAGTTAATTCAAGTGTCATGTGAGTTTCCACCTTCAAAAATCAGAAAATTATTTTTTCAGCAGCAAAATAAAAATTCAGTATATTCCACTTTCCTTAACCTGCTAAAAAGCAAAAAGTAAAATAAACTTGGTACAAGACATCGAATAGAATAAAAAATTCAAATAGAAAGGTTCTGATGATTATTGCAGATTCTTTGAAAAATTCATTAGTGAAATGTTTCTTTAGGAAGCATGATTTTAGTGGTTTCTAATATATTTGCTATTTAATATTATTATTTCCCAAGCAGTAAGCTAGACACTATCTAACATTTTCATCAAGGCATAAAAATATATTTAAACTCACAAAGAGGAAATGGACCAAATCAAGCCCTCTGCTTCTTACCACCTGGCTGCCTGCTAGCCTTCAACCTAGGTAACTACAGTCTTAAAAATAGATTTCACACTTCCCTTTTAAAAAATGAAGATTCTATAAGTAAAGTATATTACCCAAAATTAGCTAAAACTCAGTTTTTAACTCAACTGTACCTAGTCTTATTGCCTTTTGAGTAAAGGCATCATTGTCCATTTTACAAGCTTTTAAAAGAGTATCATTCAGAATAAAGAATTCTACACTTTAGAGACTGGACCTGATTTTGCCTCCTGTGTGATCCTGAGCAAACCACTTCTCTAAGGTTCAGTATTACCTGACCAAGTCCCAAAAAGCAATAGCTCTTAAACACTGCTGTGCACTCAAATATCTGGGAGGTATTTAAAATTCTCAATGACTGGGCTGTACCTTATATAAATTAAAACAGAGTCTTTGGGGGCAAATCCAGGCATCAGTAGTTTTTAAAAAGCCCCAGGTAATTTCAATGTGCATTCGAGCTTGAGACTCAGTGCCTCAGAGGATTATTATAAAGATGACGAAAGTGAATAAATGTGAAAGTGCTATGCAAAATGAAATCAGACATTACCATTCTTATTTTTTCATTCAGTCAAGATTTCAATATTCTCAATTTGCACAACATTGCTGCTTATCATTCATTCCTTCTTCTCAATACAGTTCCTTCTTTCTAAAGTGCACCTTATATGAGTTCTTTAAATGATAGAATATAACTGGAAAACTCAAGCTTTGTGAAGGAAAAGTATCTTAATTTCATGCTCACTTTTGAATGATAGTTTGAATAGATGGAGAACTCTGGGTTAACAGTCACAGTCACGTACCACATAATGACATTTTGGTCAGCAGACCGCACATCTAATGGTGGCTGGAGCAATAGGCTACACTGTGTAACCTAGGTGTGTAGAAGGCTATACCATCTAGGTTTGTGTAAGTGCACTCTATGATGTTTGCACAATGACATAATTATCTAATGATGCATTTCTCAGAATGTATCCCCATCATTAAGCAACACCTAACTGTATTTTCTCTCAGGATTTCACTAAATGCTGACCTCTACTGTTATTAGGGAAGTGGTTGTCAGTCTACCTTCTAATCCTCAGTTGGTAATGTTTCTTGAGGTTGCATGTAAGAATTTATCTTTGCTTTGTATCCAGATGTTTCACAACAATGTATACAAGTGAGGGAAGGGGGATATTGCTTAGAATTTTGGGGAGATGGTTCTTTAATCCGAGGCTATAGGTCTTTTGTCAATTCTGGAAAATTCTCAGCCATTATTTCTTTAAATATTATTTTTCCTACATTTTCTCTAGTCTTTCCTGGTTAGTGCATATTTATGTGTATGTACATATGTGTATGGGTGTGTGTATGGATGTGCATACACACACTGAATCTTCTCATTGTATCCTCTAAATGTTTATCTTTCTTTCATATTTCATTTTTTATCTTTCTGTGCTACATTCTGAGCAATTTCCTCAGTATAGTGTGATTAAGAGCAGGCACTCTAGTCAAATTATATGGGTTGGAATTCTACCACCACCATTTACCAGCTATGTAACTTTAGGCAAGGCTACCTAAACTCTCTGTGATTCAGTTTCTTCATTTGTTAAAACAGAGGAAAATAATAGTGTCATCCTCATAGGATTACTGTGAGAATTAATGAGATGATATTATGTTAAGTATTTACAACAGTGCTTGGTACTTGATTAATCAATAAATAATTATCTTTTTTATTGGCTGTTCTGCTTAACTAGTCCACTGAGAGTTTTTGTTGTGTTTTATTTTAACTTACAAATGTTCTAAATAAAATTTAATTATGGTTTACAAACTAGAATAGATTTTCCATAACTTCTAGCGTTTTGGGTTTTTCTACCTTTTTTTTTTTTTTTTGAGACAGAGTCTCACTGTGTTGCCCGGGCTAGAGTGCCGTGGCGTCATCTAGCTAACGGCAACCTCAAACTCCTGGGCTTAAGCGATCCTTCTGCCTCAGCCTCCCGAGTAGCTGGGACTACAGGCATGCGCCACCATGCTCGGCTAATTTTTTCTATATATTTTTTGTTGTCTGATTAATTTCTTTGTATTTTTAGTAGAGACTGGGTCTTGCTCTTGCTCAGGCTGGTTTCGAACTCCTGAGCTCAAACAATCTGCCCGCCTCGGCCTCCCGGAGTGCTAGGATTACAGGAGTGAGCCACCGTGCCCAGCCACTTTTTTTACTTTTTAAAAACGTTTTAAGATAATTTTAGACTTACAGAGTTGAAATAATTTTTAGACTTACAGAAGAGTTGCAAAGATAGTACAGAGTTCCTACATACCCTTCACCAGCTTGCACTAATGTGAACATTTTACATAACCATAGTATAAATTATCAAGAAATTAAAATAGTAACACTGGTACGATACTATTAAACTACAGACTTAATTCAGATTTCTTCAGTTTATCCACTAATGTCCACTTTTTGTTCTAGAATCTAATATAGAACAAACACTTTGTTGCATTTAGTCTTTATGAATCTGTGATAGTTTCTTAGTCTCTCCTTTCCTTGACACTTTTGAAGAGTACTGATCAGGTATTTTGTAGCATACTCCTCAATTTGGTTTTGTCTGATTTCTCTCATTATATACTGAAGCTATGAATTTTGGGGAAGAAGACCTCATAGGTGACATGCCCTTCTCACTGTATCACATCAGGAGGTACACAGGTACATAATATCAATATGTTTTATTAACGGTGAGGTTAACCTCGATCACTTGGTGGAGAAGGTGTCTACCAAGCTTCCTCACTGTGAAGTTGCTATTTTTCCTTTTTCATGCTCTATTCATAAGAAACAAGTCAGTATCCATTATGTTTTAAATTTTAATTATCATATTTTTCATTTCTGGCAGTGCTCTTTGATTCTTCTGTGACAGTCATAGTCTTTTCTTGTGGTTTTGATTTCTTCTTTTATGATTTTAATTATTTTAAACATACTTATTTTATATCTTTTTTGATTATCACTGCTTTATCTAAATTTCCTGGAGCACAAATCCTGCTTGTGTCTGCTAACTCTAGTTCATAATGCATTGTTTCACTGCGTGTTTAGTAATTTTGGATCGTGATCTTATCTTCGGTGGAGCATTATGTTTGAGAATCCCATGGGTCCTGAAGTTTGGAAGTGTTCTTCCAGTTCTGTGATTGTTTCTGCCAAAAATAAAAGTTTGGCGATAATTTTTTTTACTTTCTAATCCTGTGGGTTTCTGGATTACATGGGTAGTATATATTTAGACTTCAAACCTGTGGGATGTCCAGGTCAAAGGGCTGATTATTCAGGAGAGATTTCTGTTGTCTCTGGGTGATGATGGACAGTTTGTATTCTGGTCTACCTTTTTACTAAGGATACAGATGTCTGAAGGTCTTAGCTTTAAGTAGGATCTCAGTTCAAATTCCCACTGGATGGGTTCAAGATCTCAATTCCATCCTCCACATGGGAGTAACAAATCTAAACCAGTATGTTATCTGAATAAATAGTATCCCACTGAGGGCAGCCAATAGTTCACAATATTTCTTCTCTCACTTATAGTTTTCTCCTTATTTCTGGCATCTGAGGATCTTTAAGTTTGCTAGATTTTATCTGGCATTTCTAGCTATTTGTAACAAGAGAGTTTTGTTCTTTTAATTAACTAATTTGGCAAAAGTAAACGTGTTCTCTATCTTTTTAAAACATTTACTCAGAAACAGAAAAAAAATTCCAAAACGTAAGTATAAACTTTGCTGCCTGTTTTTCTTATCCTTTCCAATATTTCCAACAATATATTCTAAAGCCCCAGTACATATATTAGAGACAAGATCAAGAATGGCAAAGTCTTTTATTTTTGTTGATCTTTAGAGAAACCAAAATTAAAGAATGCAGTGCTAAGAAGCTGAGTGGAATATATATGTGAAACACAAAATAAAATTCAGTGGGAAGAGAGTCCTAAACTAGGATCAGGACTTTTGGATTCAAGTCCTACCTCTATGACTAGAGCATCAGGTGACCTCAAAAGTAGAAGGCTGCACTTAATGAACTCCAACATTCTATGATTCTAATTCATAAAGTTACACACATTAGATATTCTTATTTGTTTGCTCACTTGCCATTCAATCCGTCTAGTATTGACAAGGAAGCTATTCGAATTTTTGGTTCACTTACTAAAATATCCTCTAACATGAAAATAAGTATGACTGACACTAAATATAAATTTGCTATATTTCTTTTATTAATATTGTAAATGGCATTAAAATGTTTATTTGTTTATAAATTTTAAATTGCAAATTGAAAACAAACCTCTCCCATTAACCTGGCATTTTATTAATATAGAATTCACAATGTACAATCTTAGAATTATCAGGAAATAGCTGAACTATTTAGGGTACACTGTATACTACAAAGGAGGTAGAAATCAATTCCTATTTCCAATCTAGTATAATGGTCTCTGTGTACTTTAAAAAAAAAAAAAAAAGTTTATATTTAGTTCTTGTGAATATGCACAAATAATTCCCTGTGCATATATGTATGTGATTCTTAGCCTTCCCACCGTGGTTTACGTATTAGATGGAGAGGAAAGTAAACTTTCATATTTTACCTTTTTTCTGGATCTTTTTGAAGGCACAATGAAATCATTTTTCTAAATGATTTTCCATATTTTTTCAGCATTTCTTTATCTTGAACACCAGTTTCCAAAGAAGGAGGATCATTTTGCAGTGTTAGCATTAACACCTGTAAGAATTTTCAATATAGTGTAAACTTCTGATGACTCAGTTTAATTAACTATTGTGGTCAAGATTTTTCAATATAAGCAAAACTCCTCCCATGCATACAAATAGATTTTATTTTCTAAAAGTTCACATCAAGACCAGTTGTTTAAAACTCAGAGTTATTTATGTGTCTTCCACAAAAATCATATGCTATAGAAGGTTGGCTTCCCAGAAGACTCAACTGCAAGGGCCCACTGTACCAGCTTTGCTACGTCCTTTACTTAGAATTCTTTGTTTCTTCATGTCCCCTTTCCAAATTCTTATATTGTCCAAACTACTGTTAAAATTAAAATCATAGCAAAATTAAAAGTGTGACCTTGCTGACTTTACCTATTCATAGCACTGTTTTTCCTTGACCCCTTGCAATCTGGCCTTCTCTTCCTAGAACTTCTCAAATATTTCCATCACAGAAATGATCACTGATGTCCTAGTAAACAAAGCTATATATTTTTCCAGGCCACATTCTTCCTGTCTTCCTTGCAGCAGTTGACAATCCTGATTACTGTCCATCCAAAATCTCTTCCTTCCTGACTTCCACGACAACATACTAACTAGATGCATAGAGAAATAAGGAATGGAGGTCACATTTATGTGGTGGTGTTTGGGTGATTTGTGTTTTCTTATACTGTTTGACTTTTTAATAAAAGCACATCATTTTTGTAAATACAAAGTCAACACTAAAAACAAAAGGTGGCAATGATCAGACTTACTACTTTCTCTTCTGATTCAATTTATATTTACTGAAATGGAATTAGTTAAGGCTGGCAGTATTTCTCATTTTGAGCAAATAAGTTAACAGGTGTATGTCTGGCTGTAACTGCAGGAGTAACAGCCTACTACAGAGGAAAAGTAAATCTCACCCTTTCCCACCACCAACTTTTAAAAAATAAGCCATTTCACTGGCTATTAAATGTATTAGACCAGCATTACCCTGATACCAAAGCCAGACAAAGACACTACAAAAAAAGAAAGCAGCTATAGACCAATATCCCTTAAGAATACTGATGCAAAAATCCTTAAGAAAACATTAGCGAACCAAATTGAACAGCATATTAAAAGTATTATAAATCATGATCAAGTGGGATTGATTCCTGGAATGCAAGGATAGCTCAAAATACAAAAAATGATCAATGTAATACCCCGCACTAACAGAATGAAGGGAAAAAAACCCACATGATCATCTCAATAGATGTAGAAAAAGCATTTGACAATTCAACATCAATTCACAATAAAAATGTTCAATAAACTACGAATACAAGGAAACTACCTTAATATAATAAAGAGCATATAAAAAAAGTCCACAGTAAACATACTTAGTGAAAAACTAAGAGCTTTTCCTCTAAGATCAGAAACAAGGCAAGGATTCCCATTTAACCACTTCTATTCAACATAGTACTAGAAATTCTAGCCAGAACAATTAAGCAAGAAAAAGCATCCAAACTGGAATTAAGCAACCAAATCAGGAAAGAAGAAATAAAATTATCTCTCTTTGCAGATGATATGATTTTATATGAAGAAAACCCTAATGATTCCACACACACAAAAATTAAAACTAATACATGAATTCAGCAAAGTAGCAGGATACAAAGTCAACACACAAAAATCAGTTATATTTCTATACACTAAAAATGAACAATCTGAAAAGGAAATTACAAAAACAATTCCATTTACATTAACATCAAAAAGGAAAAAATACTTAGGAATTAACCAAAGTGAAAGATGTATACACCGAAAGCTAAAAAATTACTGAAAGAAATTTAAAAAGGCATACAAATGGAAACACATACTGTGCCATGTTTGTGAACTGGAATGCTTAATATTGTTAAAATGTCAATACTATCCAAAGCCATCTATAGATTCAAAACAATCTCCATCAAAATCCCACTGACAGAAGTAGAAAAGTCCATCCTACAGCCCACAGAATGGGAAAAAATATTTGCACTCTACACATCTGACAAAGGGCTGATAACCAGAATCTATCTAGAACTCAAAAAAATCAACAAGAAAAAATCAAACAACCCCATCAACAAATGGGCAAAGGAAATGAACAGAAACTTTTCAAAAGAAGACAGAAGGATGGCCAGCAAACAT
>RJWJ010009578.1:0-49507 GCA_004363605.1 Indri indri | reverse complement strand
TTTCTCTTCCACATTAGGGCAACGTGAGCTAACACATCTCTGACCTGCTCTCTGGGCCTCCCAGCCTCGCCTGCCGTAAGTGGGCACCTACGATCCCACCACTCCCATCACCCTGATCAGTGCAGACCAGAGCCACCTGTCCCCACCACTGACATTCACAAAGGGCCTCCTCCGCCAAATCTTCAAATATCATCCGTTATGCTGGAAAATGGCCCCAAGCCACTGATGCATAACGGGCCGTGATGGATTAACACGGATCCAGAGAAAGGCTGTGTTTACCGACTAAGGAATGACATGCCCAGGGGCCTATTTCTGGGCAAGTGAGGTTGAGTCCAGAGCCCACGGTGAGCAGGGGAGCAAGCCCAAGTGAAGTGGCTCATGAGTCCCTCATCTTTGGGCCACGAAATAGCCACGGGGACATGAAGACGCTGCCATTTCTAGGAGCCCTCATGAGGGAGGCGGACAAGTGAATAGATCATCAGTACATGGCATTGCTAAGTACTATGGTGATGGGTCCAGGGGATCCGAGAAAGCTCCTGAGGGTGGCAGGGGGAGGTGTCACGATAGGAGATGGGACCAGAAATCACTTCTGCACAGGGCATGGTAGCCCGAGTCCACGTTCTAGAGCTGAAAGGCCTTGGTTGCATCTTGGTTCTGCCTCTTTCCAGCTGTGTAAATAGCAAGTTACTACTCCGCAAGTCTCAGTTGCTCTGAGAAATGTGAACAGTAACAGTTCCTAGCTTTGAGGGTTGTCATGAGCATGATACACACAAAACACATAAGAACAAGCCGGGACACTTGAGTGCTCATGAGGCACTGGCCGTTGTTACCAGGGCTGAGACCAGAGCAAGGCCAACGAGGCCCTTGCTTTGGGTGCAAAATGTAAGGGGGCGCCAAAGACTCGGCAATCAAGATAAGTAATATTTCAATGCAAATCTTGTCACAAATAAAAACCAATGCAAACAAAATCCATAATGGAAAAAAAAAATAAAAAATTTGACATAAAGGTGGGATCCAGCCTCACATTTGTCTGAGCTTAGTCCCGGCCCTGTCGGGTCCTCTGTTTATTTAAAGATATAACATTTTGTTCATCCCAGAATTCTTTACATTGATTTCTATTCTTTAAAATATTTCATTAAAGTAGTATTTACCCTGACAGCTGAGTTATTTGAAATTTTGCACCTAAGGCAAGAGTCTCAGCCCACCTCCCCCTGGTCCTGGCGCTAATACATTTCTTTCACATTTTTCTATGAGTGCGTGTTACTTTTATAATTAGAAGAACAAGATAAGATTACTATCTTAAAGAGATGAACTATTGGGCCTGATCAGAAGGCAGTTAGTCTAATCTGGGAGACAAAGTATACACAGGTGAGCCATTTCAAATACAAAATCCTGTGTGACAAAGGAGCCATTAAATGAAACAATAATGGGTGTTATAAGAATTCTGAGAGAAGGGCAAGCCAGTGTTTTCTGGAAAGAGCTGGAAGAGAAGAAGGTGGGGTTCTGTGGTACCACCAGGAGGCACCCTCTGGGGGCAGCAATTCCATCCCATTGGAAGAACAGTTCACCAAAGCATGAGAGGAAGACCAGCAGCTGCATGCTATGGTGGCCTGGGTCTCAGCTTTGCCCTGCCTGTAGACAGGTGGGAGGATCCCGGAGGCTGTTCCAGGCTGTCTGCACAGGGGACACTTTTGCAGAGGGAGGGGTGAGCCTCTGCTCCAGCTGTTGCTGAGACTGCACGAGAGGAACTACAGCCAGGAAGGTGACCAGCATGCAGCTTGGTGTACGCGCCTGCCTGCACCCACGCCCAGCACACACCCCGGCTCTGCTTGCACCACAAAGATGAGCAGGAGAGAAACTCCCCTCCCAACTCCAGGCTGCTTTGATTCTCCAGGTCCCAGACTCGGAGAGCCACGGACACCGTGGAAACCCTGATTGTCGTAAATGAGAATGGACCCAGAGTCACAGCTCCAACCTTGATCCAGGTACTGGCCGCGACCTGCACTCAGGGACCATAGACCATGCCAGCAGCTCAGACCCCATTTTTTCTCCCAGATCCCAAGAAAAAATTATTTTTTGGAAAACATATTTTTACCAAATGAGGTGAGGATCACCCAGTCCCCCATAAATGCAAGTAGAGACCTCTAAGAAAGACCTGGATCCCAATTTAAGCTTGTGATTTTCAGCAAGTTGCTAGATCTCTCTGCCTCAGTCACCCCATCAATAAAAACAGGGAAGTCACCTCACTGCTGACACCTCATTAGTGAAAAGGGGGCACGAACAGTACCTTCCTGGTGGCAGGTATGAGAGCAACATGAGATAGTACAGGAAAAGCAGCACTCAGCACCGGGCCTGGCATATGACAAGCATTCCATATATGAGAGACCTTGTTTATCATTGTTGTATAATTATTGCTATCATTATTAGTAGCGGTTGTAAAGATTAGAATTAGATCATGCATGCGAAGCATCCATCACAGTCTGCCATGTGGCTAAGGCACAATAACTGGAAGATGCTGTCCTGAGGATGGCAGGTAGGAAATGTTAAACCCGCTGGCATTGCAAAGCTAAAATAGTATTTCTAAGCAGAAATCTGTGGGCCTGCTTTAATGTAAAGACAAAACACATTTCTAGTTAGTAGCATTATTTGCACATAAACAATTTATCTACATAAGGCAAGAAAACGGTTTGCCCTCAGGTAGATTAAACCACCACTGCCCCGTGCCCCATTTCTTCTAAAATTTTTTTTACTCATTTGCTTGGCAAATGCTTTCTTCTCAGATTGCAGCCAGGTCAGTTTCAGCCCAGCCCAGAGAGGATTCAGGACGACCAGAGTCAGGGTTTAGAAATGACCCCAAAGAGAAGATGTTGGTCAAAGGGTACAAACTTTCAATTATAAAGTTCTGAGGATCTAATATACAGCATGGTGACTATAGTTAATAATACTGTATTGTATACTTTAAATTTGCAAAGGGAGTAGATTTTAAGTGCCCTCATCTCTCTCTCTCTCTCACACACACACGCACACACCATACACACACAATGATAACCAACAGTGGTAACTGTGATAGATGCATTAATTAATTTGTGATAATCATTTCACAATCTATACATATACATCAAAGCATCACTTTGCACACCTTGAATATGTACAATTTTCATTTGTCAATTACACCCAAAGCTTGAAAAACAGAAATTACTTCCAAGAAGTGAAAAGTCTCTCTAGCTCTGTGCTCACAATCTGAAACCACAAAATTGTACTTTTTCTCCATGGGTGGTTGGTTCAGAACATTTAGTCTCAGATCTTTAAGAAAACTCTTTAATAGATTCTACTTTTGGCCAGAAACTTGGGTAAATGTGATTCAGTCTAGGGGGATAAAAGCCAGTGATGTAAAACAGCTCTCTGTGTTTTTCTACATGTTTGAGTTAGTTTATAAATAAGGAGGAGAAAACAGAAGAGCAGGCTTGTGCCACCCAGGCTGTTGGGCTCAGTATTGCTGGCATCACAAACCTTACAGTTGGAAGGGGTCTCGGCGGGCTGCTTGGTCCAAGCCCTGCTTCTCTGCAAGGCACTGAGGATGCATGCAAACTCCCCTTGCAATTTCAGGTGCAGCTCCAGCCTCCAGGGGCTGCTCACACCTTTCCTTCCTGCCACAGGGACCGGCTTCCTCATTCTCTTCCCTACCCACCATCCAGCCACAGGTGTGGCAAATGCATGCCGACTCCCAGGGAATCAGACCTCTCATTAAACACAGAGGGGTTTCCTGGGTCCTCGAGGAAGGAAGGGGCTTTCTCTGGGGTACAGGAAGAACAAAAAGAACCCTGAACTGGGACCATGGGTCCCACTATGGGCTCCGCCATGCACCCTATGTCTCTGGCTGTCAGCTTCCCTGTCTGTAAGAAAGGAGAAGAACTGGGAATAATTCCCACTGCCTGCTTTACAGCACGGTTTCAAGAAAAATAGTGGGTGCAGACACTCAGAGGCCATCTCAACCTGGCTGTGCTTTCACACCACGTAGGGTATCTTTAAAAAGCACAGATGCTGGGCCTGGTCTAAGGGTTGGGGAGGCAGAGTACAGATGCCAGGGCCCCGCTCCAGAGCAATTAAAACCAAAAAGCTTTCTGCAGATGCTCATGAGCATGCAGGGTTGGTAGCCACCAGGCAAGAAAAAAACGAGGTGGCAGAAAGAAGTGCTGCTTGAAGTGTGGTCCATGGACCTGTTTGTTATGGCTCCATGACAAGATAAGCACAGAAACTAAGAACAGTGTTTAGAAACTTTCTATAGCAATTTGGCATCACTGCAATGTCCAAACACAAAATCATGTTTCTAGTAATTATTTTTATTATATTTTATCAAAGTATCTGGCAATGAAGGACTAGCAATTAAACTAAAATGTAGCACCCATCACTGCTGTTTGAGAAGCACTGGTGTGTGGGAAGGAGACCAGCCTTGAGGTCAGGCGAGCCCCCGTTCAGACCCTGACTCTACCCTTCACCAGCTGCATGTGTTTTCTTTTTTTCTCCATCAAAGATAATGTATTAAATACTGGTGCACCCATATTAAAGAATACAATGTAAAAATGTAGTTATTGACAT
This sequence comes from Indri indri, assembly GCA_004363605.1. Taxonomy (NCBI): domain Eukaryota; kingdom Metazoa; phylum Chordata; class Mammalia; order Primates; family Indriidae; genus Indri; species Indri indri. The sequence continues at coordinate 44,911 of RJWJ010009578.1, read as the reverse complement.
ATTAATAGAAAAAGGTTATCAAACAACATTTTTAATTTGATCCCATTTTGTAAAAATACATATTGCTAAGTTGCATGTATTTTCATACTTACTGAACCTCCTTGGGTTCAATTTCTTCATCCGGAGAATGGGAATCCTCCTATTTTCCCTGCAATATCTTTCCAAGAAGTTCAGAAGTCAACTGTATGAAAAAGGCACGTTTCGTATGTAGGTGATCAAGAAAAATAAAATTGAGCTTCAGCAAATTATAATTTCAACATATGGTGGGAGTTTAGTGCACGGGGCACACAGCGGCAGCTGTGTGCAATAAATGTAAAACCAGAATTTTCTTACTGAGTTTCTGAATAACCAAGGAAAACATGGACTCTGGAGTCAAGAGTTCAAACGTGTGCGCTGCTGCGTACTAGCTGTATGATACAAGGAAAATTAATTGAGTGTTCCAATTCTCAGCTGCAAAATGAGGATGAATAATCACGGTGTAGCCTGTGATGTTGTAAGGACGAGATAAAAGTAAGTGCATATAAAGCACCAAGCATAGTGCTTGGTCCCTGTTAAATGCTCAGGAAACAGAATTATTTGACTGTAATCATCACCATCTTTATTATCATTGCTGCTCCCCTGCCAGGGGTGCAGGGATTCTTCCTGTGTCGGCGCCAGCATAAAGGTCCACAGCCCAAGAGTTTGGGGACGTGACTAGACGCTGCAGGTCTTGGTTGGCCCTCTGCACTCCTCCAGCCTGCTTGTGATGCCACCACATCCCCAGGCTTCTCTCTCTCACCTCGGAGTTTGTGCTAAACAGCTTACCAAGCAGCTTCAAACTCATTAGCATCTAATCAGCCCTAATTGGCTGCAGTTCAGCAGGCTGAGCCCTGGGAGAAGTCCCTCCAGGGGGCAGGTGACTGTAGAATCCCCACAGAAGCATGCCCAGGGCCTTTGGAGAGCAGCCACTCGGCAGGTGGGAGATGGAAGACCACAGCTGGGTCCCTAACACATCTGTGCCTTCCCAGCTCTAAGGCAGCCACCGGAGCTAGGTAGTAAATGAACGGATTGGTCGAGCATGGCTCCATCCAGCGCTTACTTATTGAATTCCTGTGTGCGCCAGACTCTGCCCTCCTGGAATCCCCGCGAATGACCCCATGAGGTAGAATCTATTGTTGTCCCTATTTTATAGAAGAAAATGAGGCCCAGAAAGGTGACAAACTTGCCCAATGTCCCAGCAGCTGGTAAGTGGAACTCAGGAGTCTCATCCCAGCGATCTGCCCCAGACTCCAGGCTCGTCGCCACTCCCAGTTAGCAGTGGTGGAAGTTTGAGAAGGGGGGGAAAGAAGCTGAGATGGCGAAGATGGGCAGGAGGGCAGCAACAGGAGGGAGGCGAGCCCTTTCTGAGGAGGTGATGCATAACGATGAGCAATAGGCAGCCATGGAAGGAGTGAGGGGGAGAGCATTCCAGGCTGAAAGAAAAGCATATGCAAATTCCCAGAGGTGGGAGAGAACTTGGCACCGTCAGGAAACTGAGACAAAGCCAGTGTGGCTGGAGCAGATGAGGAAGATGCCAAAAGTCAATGTCCACTAGCCCCATTCAGGACATTCTGGGTGACCTTAGGATGCAGTCTGTCCCATCAGCCTCACTTCTCTGCTCAAACGGACTCACCCCACGCAGCTATGGGGCTCATGCTGTGTTACCACGGGCAAGTCACCTAACCTCTCTGAACATTAGTTTCCTTTTGTAAGATGAGAGTAATGGTCATAATACCTATTTCATGAGGTTACCGTGAGGCTTACATGAGGTAACACGTGCAAAACACCATAGCACCAAGCATGAAGCAGGTGCTTGATAAATGCAAACTCCATGGCAGAGCACACAGGACCCAAGTCTAGCTTTCCAGCTCAACCTTGCAGGCACACACACTGTGTGCGCGCACACACACACACACACATACGTGCTCCCTTCTGGCCACACAGAACACCTTGCTCTTCCTCCACATAGAGACTTTGATGTCTCTACAAATCTCTTCCCTCCGCCTCTAGAATGTCTTTCTCCATCTCCCTCACCTGCAGGGCTTTAGCTGTCTTTAAAGTCCAGCACAAATGCTAGTTTCATTTTCCTCTATATCCCTACAATATGTCATACACCAAACACAGAGTATACATCAAGTCTGCGCCATAATCTATTTCCCTGCCTTTCTTCCCCCACCGCACACTGAGAGCTTCCCCAAAACAGGTGTTATTCTTCGCTCTGGCCTGAACACTTAGCTGACATTTTGAGGATGATAAATAAGCATTTGGTGACTGATTGAATGAGTGAGTGAATACCATGAAGCTGTTTTTCCATAAATATATACTCCTACAGTTCTATTCCTACCATACTCAATCAATGAACAGGATTTAACAAGAACCCATTTTTTTTAGTATTATGCCAGCTATTTGGGAGAAAATGACAACAGTGACACTGTTTGAAGGAAATCAAAATTTGGCCTAACAGAGGCACCGCTAGGAAATACTGCAAGATAAGGTCTGATCAATGTAGTATCACACTTTGGCATTCCAAAGCCTACCATGAATAAACTGCTCAGTTTTTTAGGCTAATACAGAAATTGGAGGAAAAAATATACTAATCAGGATAATACAACTTAACTTTCCTGAGATGATTAACCAGTCTTCAAAAGCCTGGGAAAAGAGGGCTCTACCAACGAGGAACGAACCACCACGGGATAATGAGATGGTAGATTCCAACTGGGTTCTCTCAGGCTAATCTTAGACTGCACCATAAACAAATAAAATCATGACCACACGCTGCTCCCAATGTTCCAAAGCTAAAGAATGAGCTATTTCCAAATCTGAAATACATCAGCCAACTGAGGCAATGGCTCTGTAAACAACCGCCAGAAGCCGAATAAAATATATTGGACAAATATTATATAGTCTACTTTCTATTTTCCATAGTACTTGCGTCTGTGTATATCTGGGTGCCTTCAAGTATGGTTTTCACAACAAAACTTCCAAGTGGGTATTATGATTACAACTTTACAGGTGGGAAAACTAAATCCAAGGTTTGTTTAGTAACCTGGCACAAATCTTAAAACCAGTAATGGGACAACAAATCAGGATTTGAACACCAACACGAGCCCATTTTTTACTACTACTGCTGATGCAAGTCCTGACAAGTCCTCATTAACTGTCGATGAAAGAAATACGTATAAAGGAATTAAAATACCAGAAAGAGCTTTCTGGTATTTCTTCTTGCCCTGGTTCAATGGCCTCTCCTGAGATGAAAGTCTGCAGTGTGTGTTGCTATAAATGGACATTGTTGTCTTGCTAGTTGAACCTACAGACAGAAATCATGCGAGTGGTCACAAGTCCACGAAATTCCCCTGTCCATCCAAAGAGCTCTCTGTCATGCAACGTCTCAGGTAGTCCCCCAATGGCCCAGGGAGGTGGGCATGGGTGCCATTTTAAATACAAAAAAAAAACAAATCCCAAAACAGTGCAAAAGGGGATGACAAATCTTTATTATGCATTCATCTTAGGTCAGGCACTTCATACACTATGCCATTTATCCACCCCATGAGCTGCCATGGTGCCCCTTGTTCAGAAGAGCAGACTGAGGCTGAGAAAGGTTGAATGACTCACCCAAGGTCATACGGTTGGTGATCATAACCAGAATTTGAACCCAAAGACATGTTCTTACCAACCATGGCATCTGCCTTTCCCCAGGACACACACAGGGAGCCCATCAGACAATGATCAGGTACCTGCCAGTCCATCTGGATCTGCAGCTCATTGAAGACTCTTGTGAGGAGTAACTGACCATGTCGATGCCATAATGCAGTGCCCAGCCAAGTGTGTTTCAGCCTCAACCAAACCTCACCCTCACCACCTCTTCTGTGTCCCCCACTGCCTGTTGGAAATCACACGCTCTACCGTGGTGGGTCTGGCTTTCAGAGACTTTCATTTGAACTCCCATCCAAGCCATGGAGTTAGAGTGGTGTCAAGATGAGAAGCCTAAACAACACAGAGAAGGCCCATGTTCGGGCATAGCTTCCCACTCATCCCACACCGAAGAGGCAGGCACAGTAGCCTTCCCGGGGCTTAGCAATTATTTCACATCGAGTAGGAGTTGTTGTGCGGCAGGAGAGACCACTTGTAGACACAGAATGGCTATTTGGTTGGTTGGATGCTCGTTTTTTGAGCAAATGAAGTAAGCATTTAATTTCAACCACAGCCTCCAACAAATAATCCAAGAGTGAGTGAGGGGAAAAGAGTTGACATGGAGGGAGGCCCTGGGAGCGTCAGAGGGGAGAGAAAAAAGGGGGAGGGGCAAGGACAAAGAGGGCGAAGGAGAGAGGGACGGAGAGAGACGGCAGGAGGCAGGGGAGCGAGCAGAGAGGAGCGTTGCGAGGTGGAAGGGGCTGGCAAGACTGGAAGTTATTCACGGCGCAGCCGAATCACACAACTTTCATGTTTATAGGAAACCTGTGGCTCTGGGGTTAACAAAAAGTGTTATGTATTTAATTTGCCGGATTGGGGAAGCAGCAAGACCTTTGAGATATGCTTAAGCAAGAAGGCTGGAGCACCTTCTGGCCTGACTCCAGGAAAAGGCAATTTTTTCCAGGGGTGAAAACAGAGACACAAGAGCAGGGTCCACTCAAGGATACTGACGCGAGCCAGCCCTCCCAGGTGCGTCACCTGGCGGTGAGAGGCAGGCTAGGGATGCAAAGTCTCACAGGCGGAGACGCAGCCTTGCTTCAGAGAAATCGTGCTGCAAACCCTGGAGACTCCCAGACCAGGGCTTTAGACAGGATTGCAATGATGCTATGTATCCAAGGCAGCGGAAGTTTCCCCCAAAGGAAAAAGGAGGCAAGTGGCTTGAGGAAGTCAGGCAAAGTAAGCTCGGCAGCCGGAGTCCTAGAGTCAACCCCAAGGCAGCCTCTTCGACTCACACAGAACTGTCCGGATCCACATCATCACTGCTCTCTACCCAGCCTTCTTCCTGGTTACAGAAGCTCTGAATGCTCACTACAGGAAAAACATGCAAAGCATAAAGACACAGAAAAGACTTCCAGAATCCCCCACCCAGCAGCAGCCACTGGAACATAGGACTGCTTGGAGGTTGAGAGCTGGATTCACTCCAGACTTAGATTCTCACTAATTTGGACAATTTGGAGCAAGTCGCATCACCTTCTGAGCCTCAGTTTCCTCCCCTATATAACAGAAGTAATAAAAAGTAGCCCCTCATAGTATGATTGTGAAAAAACAAAATAAATTATTTGATGTGCTGTCCGGCACATACAGAGACGCTATTGCTGTTATTTATTATTGTTATTAACAACATTAGATGGATTTCCTTTCAGTCTGTTTTTTTTTTTCCTCTGCGTATCTTGAATGTGGTGTATACAATGTACCCAACAAGCCTGAAGGGTTTTCCCAGGCCATTAGAAAGAAGAAAACTCTTTCTAAGAAAGTCAAACTTCAGATCACTTTGCCTTCTGATCTCAGGAGAGCATTAGAGCCCATCTCTAACTTTCCCCTTCTGTCAACCGAAGAACGCAGAGATGCTCCACTCACCGCAGAGAACAAAGACAGAAGAACACCACCGGCAGACACGGCCACGGCAGCTCTTAACAGTGACACCAGGAAAGACCACTAGCTCCATTCACAAGAAACATGTCGAACAAGAACCAGGTCTATTTCTTTTCTCACCACCCCCATCACACAAAAAAATGGGAACTTGAAAGCAGGCACTTTTAGATTCTTTATATCTGCTGGAGGAACCTCCGGACCTTTGTGCATGACGCCCTCTCTCTTCCTCAATCGATGGAGGGAATCATGCCATCTCGGACTCCACCTGACTGTTCTCAAATGGCTCCTCCGGTGAAGCCCTCTCTGATGGCGCTAAAGTCAAAACCCCACCGCGCCACCACCCTGGCCCTCCCTTTCCCTTTCCCTCATCCATTTTTCCTGGTGCTTAACATCAGCTGACATGCTGTGCACCAGACTTGTTTGTGTCTGTGCCTGCCTCCCCCGATGCTGGATCCAACCACAAAGAAGACAGGCTTTGCCCACTTCACTGACTGCTGTATCCCCAGCACTCACAGCCCCTCCAAGGCTCTCAAATAATATTTGTTACATGAGAGAACGAGTTCTAGCTCTCCCCAACCCCTGGCATCCACATAAAGGTGTAGCGGAGTTGCCCACATTACAGATGAGGATGTTTAGCAGTTCGGCCATCAAGAAAACCCAAGCATCAATGCAGGAACGGAATGCGTGCCCCTGGCCCCGGTGCTCCAAGGAATGTTCATCTAGCCTTGTCTCAGAAGCAACCTCCGAAGTCGCAACAGCATCATAGGACACTGGCTGCCAGTCCAGGGTCTGCGTTTACTAGCCGCGTGAGGTTGGTGTGTCTCTCAGTGACTCCATCTACTATCTGCGAAATGGGCTGATAAATCAATCCTGCTCTTACTACCTCCCAGTGCTGCTCTGGACGGAATATTTTGGCAAGTTCCTCGGCGCCTGGCGGTGGGAGGGGAACCCAGTGAGACATGCGGATCCCTTGATCGTGTGTTACCTGCTGTGAGTGCCGGAGCTGGCGAGCACCCAGTGGGGTCAGGCCCGGCGCCTCTGCGACTTCCCATGCAGATGCTCCCCCTCCCCTGCCCCACTCGGCACAAGCAGGGGGATCATGACGTGGTAAGGGACAGAACCAAGGATGCTGCTGCACCCACTGACCAGGCCCTGAGGAAACTGAGGCACAGGGTTTCATTAAACTCCCCAAAGTTCCACGGTCAATAAGGAGGAGAGCAATGGTTCAAATCCACGTGTCTGCAAATGGCCAACAAATACATGGAAAAAAATGCTCAACATCACTAATCATCAGGGAAATGCAAATTACAACCACGATGAGATACCACCTTACCCCTGTCAGAATAGCCATCATTAAAAAGTCAAAAACCAATAGATGTTGGCACAGATGCAGTGAAAAGGGAATGCTTATAGACCGCTGGTGGGAATGTAAATTGGTACAACCTCTGTGGAAAACAGTATGGAGATTTCTCCAAGAACCAAAAGTAGACCTACCATTCAGTCCAGCAATCCCACTACTGAGTATCTACCCAGAGGAAAAGAAGAAGCCATTATGTCAAAGAGACTTGCACTCATATGTTTATCACAGCACAATTGCCAAGATATGGAATCAATCTAGTGCCCATCAACCAATGAGCAGATAAAGAAAATGTGGTATATATGTACACCATGGAATACTACTCAGCCATAACAAAGAATGAAATAATGTCTTTTGCAGCAACTTGGATGGAACTAGAAGCCACTATCTTAAGTGAAATAACTCAGGAATGGAAAACCAAATACTACACATTCTCACTTATAAGTGGGAGCTAAGCTGTGGGTACTCATGCTCACACAGTGACATAATGGACACTGGAGACTCAGAAGGGGGAGGGTGGGAGGGAGGTGAAGGATGAAAAATTACCCATTGGGTACAATGTCGACTATTTGGGTGGCAGATACGGTAAAAGCCCTGACTTCACCACTATACGATATATGCATGCAACAAAAAACCACTTGTATCCCCTAAATCTATTGAAATAAATTAAAAAAAAAAAACCTACCAAATTCAATTATCTGGCATAGTAGGGAAAGAGCATGGTGGTGACAGCTATATGCCCAAAATAAATGTGGCGCTGTCACCAGGAGGCGCTGTCTCCAACAGGCAGCTGCCCAGCCAGGGATGACGCTTCCAGCACCTGCTGAATCCGGGTATAGCCACTGGTTCTTACCAAAAGAGTTTTGAAGAGGTGGGAGACCTTCTTTTCTCTCCTTCCGCCCTCCACTGGCTGGTTGCAGAAAACTCTAAGGTGTCAGAGGATGGCAGAGCCACAGATGGTAGAGACTGAGTCCTTAAATCCCCACACAAAGAGAAGCTGCCTCCTGACCCCAGAAGAGTGAGAAATAAGCTTAATTGTTAAGTCAGAGGTCAGCAAACCTTTTCTGTAAAGGGCCAGAGAAGAAATATTGTCACTTTGCAAGCTGACAGTGACTCAACTCTGCTGTGGAAGCACAAAAGCTTCCTTAGATGATCTGTAAACAAACAGGTCCCTGTGTTAAGGCATTGAAATTGCGTGGGGATTATTTGTTATTGCAGCTGATGCTAACCAAGTCACATGCAGGAGGGGAGAGTCCTCTTCGGTCTCCTGGTCGGCCACAGCCATAGACAGACAGAGTGATCTCATTTTCCCAACTCAGTCTTTTCTCCCCAGAGCTTACACGGGCCATGCAACCAGGCCACATTGCATGCGGAAGATTGGAAGGAGAGTCTCCAAAAAGAGCACTCTCCTTCCCCAGCCCTGTCGCACATCCTCTCCAAGGCTGCAGGCACGTAGATTCTAATAAAAACAGCATTTAAAAAAAGAGAATAGAGATGCTGTACAAAACATTAAACAGAAAAACCCAATGCAGCACTTAAAAGTTAATGTCCCAACATTTATTTTGGGGACGTGGCATACGTCTCACCTCATCTGTGATTAAAAAGTGCCCTGCCTCCTTCACGCAGCGGCTTTCTCACTGTCTGCATAACCCAGTCAGAGCAGAAACTCAGCGGAGGCTGCGGCATCCTCGAAGTTTACGGCTGGTGATGGAAACCGAGCTTAGGCAACGTGCAGGCTGCACTGCCCATGAACAGGAAGGAATCATGTTCAGAGACTTTCCAAGTCATCTTCACGTTCTTGGATGATTTTTTTTATCATTAAATGTTATACAATGGCATTTCTCTCATCACTCAACATCTCTCTCACTTCTGGCAGAAAATAAAATAGACCCATGCTTAGTTTCCCACTGCTTTCTCTGCTGCAGACCAGGAAGGGAACTGCATTTGCAGCATGTGTACAAGTGAGATGCTGTCTCCTTGCAAGGGACCAAAGTGGCGTGGCTGCTTTCTCCAGCCACATGCTCAGACATCACCATTGCCACAGGGGAGAGACACACGGGCACCTAGAAGGGTTCTGGTTTTGCTTTCCTGCCTGCATTTTCTCTGGCCCTAAGGAGTGTTCCTACACAAGGTTCCTATGCAAGGACCAGGCATTTTTCAGGCAGAAGGGTTTTGTCATTGACACTTTCTCCTTGCATTCTGTCTTAAGCCCAAGACTTTTCATTTTGTGTTTTCATATTGATGAATGATAAAAGGGGCCTTTCCCATCTTTCTCTTCTTTTTAACCTTCCCCCAACCCCATTTCTTTGCTGCATCTCTGCGCTCTGGCCAAGAGTCCTTACATAGAAACGTAGGTGCGGCATGATCATCTATCAACTCATTCCAATAGTTACTGACAATGATGATCTCAGGTACTATTTAAGGCTTCAAAGATACAGCGGGGAGCAAAGTTGCTGCTGTCAAGGTGCCTACATTCTAGTGGGAAAAGCAAACAGATACACTTATAATTTGTCATCCCCCCCCCCCAAAAAAAAGTGAAAAGTAAAGCCTTTGGTTTTGTGTCTCATGTGCTGTTCGGGGGATGGCTCAGCCGTACGGGCTGCTGAGATAAAACCAATGCTGACATCATGAGGCCAGGGACAAATCTGAACTTGGGAAAGCACCGTGGGCCCCAGAAAAGGAGAAGAAAAGGCCTGTGCTAGCATCCTCTGCCACCCAGGCTATGTCATCTCCAGCTTCCAGTGTCCTCTTTTTACCCCCAAATAAGTCGTCTATCCCTTCTCTCCAGCCACACTGACATCTGTGACGTTCCTCAAACACACTGAGCCTGTTCCTACCTCAGGGCCTTTGCTCTTGCTGTGCCCACCCCTGGAATGCTCGTTCCCCAGACATTCACATCCCCTCACTTCAAATGTCAGCACTCCAAGAGGTCTTCCCTGCCTAAAAGGCAGCAGGTACCCTCTGTTTTCTTGCCCTGCTTTTCATTTTCCTTCCAGCCCATGTTGCTACCTGACAGGGTATACGTTCATTGCTTGTCCCTCTGCTGCCTGTGTCCTTCCACCAGAAGGTCCACTCTGTAAGGCAGAGGCTTCGCCGTGTTCACTGCTGTGTGCCCAGTGCCCAGCACAGAGCCTGCCGACAGCTGGTACTCAGTAACTAGCCACGGAATGATCAATGCCACTTAGTAGCTGTAACTTAACTGCCCCCACCCCGCTCCCCTCCAGCCAATTCTCTTTGTGGCTGCCAGAAGATGCTTCTAGAAGGTAAATCTGATGCTCACCACTGCCCACTCTGGCTTAAACATCTTCAGTGGTTTCTCTCTGCTCTTAAGATAAAGATGCAAACTCTCAAATGTGGCCTGGAGGTGTCAACACAGTCTGTACTTGCCACTTTCATCCTCCCCCTCCAGGCTCCAGGGTCGTCTTTGGCGTTTGTTATGATCCTGACATTTGCTATGATCCCTCCTGCCACAGGGCCTTTGCCCAGGCTGTTCCCACTTCCTGAAACACTTTTCTCTTCACTCAGTCCCCTCCCTCATCTTCATATCCTAGTTTCAGCCCATGTTTTCAGGGAACCTTCTCTGACCTTCCAGAGTGGGTCAAACTCCCCTATCATATACTCTCACAGTGCCGTACACATTACAGTGTATTGTGTATTTATTTGCATACTTTTTTTCATATCTGCCCCCTCCTTGAGACTGTAAGGTCCATGTAAGAAGAGAGAGCATTTAGTTTCAGACCCCACATTATTCTTTTTTTAAAATATAAACAGTCTATTATCACATAAAGGAAAGAATGAAAGTAAAGGAAGCTACACAAAGGGAAAATATGTTCCGGAGAGAGTGGAATGGGTCAGTCCCCATGACCGGAGAAAGACCCCATATTATCCTGAGCCTGGCTTTCAAGAAATGCACGAACAAATGACTAAAGGAGCGTGGCCTTCAAGCCTGCTGAGCCTCAGGTAACGATGGCTGTGCCACGGAAATGCGTGAGACTTCAAGGAGATAACACTCATGATGATGCTTTATAGAAATGGGCACATGTCTTACAAATTAAGCAATTGCTTAAAAACCTGGATTCACTCACCTCTAGGTCTCTCCTCTGATCAACTGAATCTGAAACCTTCCACAGAGACACTTTGATCCAAATACCACCTCTGCTCAGTTTCTTTAAGAGCCTTTTGCAATATCTCATGGAATCTTCTCACCAAACTAGCCATTTGCTGTGTGTTCTAAGTGCTTTCTATAAGTTAACATTCAGCCTTCACAACCACCCTCGAAGGGTAAATGCAATCCTTAGCCCCATTTTACAGATAAGGAAACTGAGGCATGAAAGGAGAATGGAAACTTGGCAGTAGACACACAGCTAGAAAGTGGTGGATTCAGGGTTGAACAAAGGCATTCTCTGAACCACCAAGCAATAGCGGTGGAACCTACACCATAAAACAAGTAGGGAAACTGAGGTCCAGAAATGTTTCATCACATGTTCTGCCTGACACCCAGCTGGAACTCCTAACACAAAGTTCTGATCATATGAGAGATCAACTTCCAGGGTCCTCACCCAACAGGGAGCCCCTCGAGCCCATGAGCATACCATGTCTTTCGGCACACCAGGTGCCCCAGCTGGTCTTCATCTGTGGGCAAAGTTTGCCCTTCACTCCTGGGCACGTGTTTATACCTGCATTGGGTTGCATTTCTGTGACTTTCTCAGGTGCATGTATCTGATATCCCCACCTACCAACCTTGGACTGTCATTCAATTTTATCAACATTTCCCAAGAAAGATTCTACCACGTGGAACTCCTTAGTGAGCAGATAAGCCTGGGTTCAAATCATTCATTCATTCATCTTGTTAACAAACACTGGGGAGCCCTTGCTATATGACGGACCTGTGCTATATGCTCAGGATACCAAGGTGAACCCAAGAGACAGGGGTGCAGCCACCACCAGGTGGTGGGGGAGACAGACACTAAACACAGTAACAAGAAGACTGGTGGCTGTGATACAAGCTATGACGGAAATAAACAGGATGATGTAACAGAATTAAATTGAAAGTGAAGAGTTAGAGAGAGCTTTAGAACACAGCCAATCCCTCCAAACCTCAGTTTCCAAATCATACGTGGCAACAGTAAATCTACTGCAAATGTAGAATGCTTGGAAATCAAAGTTAAGCTGTAGTTGAGCCCAGGCGCCAGGCATTCAGGTGTGATCGAGCCATCCGTGCAGTCCAGGGGGGGGAGTTAGCCGTATGAAGGTACGTGCCACCAGCGTTAAAGGGAAAGCTATAGTCAGTCCTCTCTGGAGCCCTGTCCTTGCTCCTCCCAACAGTCTCTGTACGTCCTGACACTGCACCAAATCCATGCTATTTCACTGCCCACCAAAAGAGGCAAGTTTCCTAGCCCCGGCCCAGCCTAGCAGCCAACCATGGGAAAAGCAGCCAAGAAGCATCTTCCTTCTCCTACCCCACTGGGTCATGAGCAAAGAGGAGACAGAGGTACATGGGCCCATTCTTTCTTCTATTTTTTTCCTATCACCCAGGCCAAACAGCCAGCAAGGAACACCTGCTGAAAGACCTCCTGGGATGAGGACACAGCCTTGGCAGAGATGGATGTCTTCCTGTCCCCAGGCTGCCACGAGAGCAGAGACTGGCAGCATGAGGGCAGAAGCTGTACGTTCCATGTGACCAAGTCCTTTTCCTCCAGAGACAAAAGCTCTATCCTCCTCTGCCTCTAGGCTGGATCAGTGAGCTTAGGAACTTGGGTCAAAACTGGCTCAGAGATGACAGAGCCAGACTCTGGGGAGAATTATTGTAACTCATTGGTCAATGCCAAGGTCAACAGGTAAAGGGGTCACTCATCTTCGAATAGCCCCAGGTGCCAGAAAACTGGTGTATCCGTTCAGTAGACTTGTTGGTCCTTGGCATTCTTAAAGACTCCCCATCTCTTGGTTTCTCCTGGTGTTGGCATGACCCCGCCACTCAGCTCAGGAACCACTGGGAGTCTGCAGCCCACATCCTGCAAGGGAGTGGCTGAGTATATATATGTACATGGTGGTTTGTTGGCTGGGGGAATGCTAACAGGTCCAGCCAATTCGAGTATCATACGCTCACACGCACATTACACATTGATGCTTCATCCTACGATAATCATCCTAGAACTCTTTAGCGCCCCCGCCCCATTGGGTACGAACTCATCCTGGCTCTCAAATTCTTTTACATGACAACATCTTTGGCTTCATCCTTACTTCCCACTGTGTCTGTGCTCATTTTCTCTCACCTCCTCTCCACAGACCCTACACGCTGAGCCAACTGAACTGCTCTGTCTCCCCCAAATAAGTCTCATGCTTCCATACCTCCCCGCCTCTGCTCTGTCTAAAATGTCCTTCCCCACCCCCATCAAAGCCCTGCCCATCCCTCAAGGCGCATCTCAAGGGCCACCTTCTCCATGGGGCTTCCCCTGCCTTCTCCAGGGTCTCACGGATGCTTAGGCCACTGGCTGTCAAACTTGAGCGTGCATCAGCATCCCTGGCATTTCTGATACAGGAGATCTAAGAACCTGTGTCCTCAGGTGACGCTGATGCTGCCGTTCCGGGGACCACACTCTGAGAACCACAGCACTAGGCAACCTATAGATTCCTGTGCAATTTAATTTCCTTTCTGCCTGCTGCTTTCAGGTAACAACAATGACTGAATGGCTGTTCCGATTCCCTATGAATCTCACTTGCATGACTGAGATCAGGGGTCTGTCTGAAATTCACCAGGGCTCCCCCTGACTAATCACTCTGTGTGGTTAGTGTTAGCGTTGGTTTCCCAGGGCTGCTGCAGCAAAGCACTGCAAATTTGGTGGCTTAAACAATAGCGATTCATTCTCTCACAGTTCTGGGGCTAGAAGTCCGAGATCGAGGTGTCAGCAGGGGTGGTTCCCTCTGGAGTCCATGAGGGAGAATCTATTCCACATGTCTCTCCCTCTCTCTCTCAGCTCCTGATAGCCTCAGGCATCCCTTGGCTTGTAGGTGGTTTTCGCTATTTATGCCATAATAAAAATACTAGTACTTACTATTTTTTAAAAATTATGTGTGTCGTCATATCATCTTCCCTCTCTGCATGTCTCTGTGTCCAATTTTCTCCTTTTTAAGGACACCAGTCATATGAGATTAGGGCTCAACCTAATGACCTTATTTTAACTTGATTACCTCTGTAAAGACCTGCTCTCCAAATAAAGTCACATTCTGAGTTACTGCAGGTTAGGACGTCAACATATGTTAGGGGAGGGGGGCACATTTAAACCCATGAGACCCCGTCAGGTAACATCTCCGATCCCAGGAGGGACCCGTGCCATGGAGACAAACAACTCATTAGTTGTCCTGATGACCTATCATCTCCTAGATGTTCCCCCATCACCAGTCCAAGCATCGGAATTTGGGCTACTGGAGAATTCTGCTTAGGTTCGCTAAAGTCAATTGCCCATGTCCTTATGCAATGTGCTGACCCAGCTGGTCGTTTAAATGAAAAGGCATCGTAGCCACGTAAAACTCTATCTCACTAATGCTTTTCTTCCCACAGCTTTCTTCTTGCAATATAAAAACAACCCTGTTGTATAACTGCACACCATAGCGCTGAATTAACTAAACCAATTCGGGGCCCTTTCATGGAAACACCATGTCGCCTCTCCACTGGCAACCATTAACAGCCCCTGCTCGGGGTCCCTCACCCCATGCCCGGCCTGCCACGCTCCACCTCGCCTGCCGCGCTTGGACTATGGCACTCCCCTGCCGAAAGCCCCTGAATGCTCTCCCCTTTCCCTAAGACAGAGTCTAACCTCCTTAGCAGGACATTCAAGGGTCTTCAGCAATCTGCGTCTGACACCTCTCTGCTCCGATATCCAAGCCCTCCCCTACTGGCCGGCTGTTCTTCCAGACAAAGCCAGCTCTGGCAGCTGCCCTCCGTCCACATCACAATCCCCCGGAACGCTTTTCTGTCTTAGTCTGTTCGGGTGGCTTATAAACAACATAAATTTATTTCTTGCAGTTCTGGAGGTTGGGAAGTCCAAGATCAAGGTGCTGGTATATTGGGTGTCTGGTGAGGGTCAGCCTGCTGGTTCACAGACGATGCCTTCTTGCTGTGTGGTCACAAGGTGGAAGGGTCTAGAGATCTTCCTTGTGGTTCTCTTACAAGGGCACTAATCCCATTCATGACCTAATCACCTCCCGAAGGCCCTGTTCCCTCATACCATCACCTTGGGGGTTGGGATTTCCAGCTATGAATTTGGAGGGACATAAACATTCAGACCATAGCACTTTCTTCCCTCTTGCCTAGGCCAGTGTTTCTCAGCCTTGGCACTGCTGGCATTCGGGGCTGGACGATGTGCACTGTAGGGGCTGTCCAGCACGCACCGCGGGGTACTTAGCTGCATCCCTGGCCTCCACCCACTACATCCAGTAGCAACTCCTGCTCATCCCCTGGTTTGGACAACCACAAACATCCCTGTCCCCCCTGGCCTAAATAATTCCAACTGGTCCTTTAAAAGTCAGGGCACTTCCTCCAGGAAGCTCCCCTGCCATTCCTCCAGTACCCACATTCCTCACATTGCAAACCATGTGTTTAAGTTGAGTGTCCCCCAAGTCAGACCAAAGTAAGGTCTGCTTCTATTGTGCGCCCCTGGTGCTAGCGCAGTTCCTGCCTGGCAGGGAGCAGACACCTGTCCACCGCCACCCTGTTGATGTTTGCTGATCAACTACATGAAAGGAAGGGAGAGAGGGAGCTGGTCCTCCCCCTTGGTGCCAGGATTTAAAGAGGTTTGACTGAGTCTCACATGTGTTCTCAGCAGTTCTCACTCTCAGGACATGCGCCCAGGCAGCAGGAGTGAACTACACTCCCAATCAGCACCACAAATCTGCTCTCCACCCCCAGGGCCTCAGGAGAATGTGGCTTTGTTAAAACACACGCACTGGGTCTTTTCTTTATTGAAAACTAAAAGGTAGAGTTTAAAAAAAAAAAAGTGAGAAGCTGAAGTCTTAAATGCTTTTGCTGAAGCTGTCTCCCCAGAGGCAGGGATGGAGCGAGGCTTACCAAGGTTGCCACCTGCAGAACGCAGGGGCAGAGAGACTGAGAGGGAGCAGGCTGGGTCAGTGCCCCAGAGGGGCCTCAGCCAGCAGGAGGGGACGTTCAGAAAAGGCGCCCTGAGGACCAGAGAGAAGCCCATCCCCTGCCCCCAGGCTGAAGGGGAGAGGGAGGCCCTTTCCCCCCACCCCTCAAAGGAGGGGTACGGGGCACCCACGCACACACAGTCACCTACACACTGGCAACCCACACACTGACAAATGCACACACACGAACACACACACACACTCACAACCCCACACACAAATACACACACACTCATACCACATACACACATAACAAACTCACACTCACGAATACACGCAAACTTACACACACATCTATACCACACACATATACAAACTCACACACTCACAAATACACACATACAGACTCACATGCACACACACAAATACACACCTTCATACTACACACACAAAACAGCACACCACAGGCAAACTGTGCACATCCTTACACACATGTACATGGATACACACACCCGCACAACACTCACGCATCTTTGCCTCTAATTCTCTTTACATCTGCTTCTGTTCCTCAGTAAGCCATTCTTGAGGCTGAAATACAGCTATGGGGAGACACAGCTGGGGGGGACAGTGCTGGGGAGGGGGAGACACAGCTGTTGGGGGAAGACACGGCTGGGGGGAGACATGGTTGTCGGGGCAGGGGGAGACACAGCTGTCAGGTCCTGCGCTGCTCCTAGTGACATGCCCTGTGTCCTGCAGCAGCAGCTACAGCCTAAACACTCCCTTCTGCCTCAGGCTGGGGGAAGTGGTTTCTCTGCGCCTCCCCTAAACCCTTCTGTGCCTCAGCCTGACACCAGAGCCCCCAGGCCAAGCCAGCGTGGTTGACTCAGCCCTGCTCACTTCCAAACACAAGTGGTTATCTGAGTACCGGGGGAGTTCCAGGTGTTAATTAACAACAATTAATGTCTTTTCACTTCAATAAATTTTATCACCTTTATCGTAAAAAAGTGAAGTTAACGTTTAAGACCTCACTTCTTCCATGAGACCTTCCCAGTTTTATAAGCAGATTTTTACCAGCTAATTCTTCCAACAACCCAGCCTACAAAAGGTATAATGCAGAGTAGGAATTCCAGGGGGAAAGGTGTGCAAAGTAAATCTTCATAAATTTTGAATCATATTTTCAATGCATTGGGTGGGGTGTGGGCTTGATAATTAAGGAGAGTCTTCTGCAAAGGTTCAATAAAATGACAAATTCTTTTGTAAAGAGATTACTCACTCTGCTGTACCTACTCCCTAAAGCTAAATTGTTATATAAAAGCCTCACTTTGAACAAGCCAGGCAAGTGTCTTAAGGAAAGATGTTATCCTACAAGTTCTTTGACACACAAGTATCTCTTAGGTAAGGGCTCTGAGGGGGGCCTCTTACTAGCTATATGGTCTGGGGGGGCGGGGGTCACTTACTGTCTCTGGGCTTGTTTCTTCATCTGTAAAATAGGGTTTATATGCCTGTCTCTCAGGAATGCCGTAACATTAAAGATAATATATGTACAGAGTCTGGCACACATTAGGAGCTCAATAAATGCCAGCCGATACCTTTAGTAAGATCATTCTCTTTACTGACCCAAACCCTCGTCTCTGAATGTGTAAATCTAACCCATTCCGTGGAACCCCTTCCAAATCCCACCTCCTGGGTGAAGTCTCTCCATGAATGAGCTAATTGGAAGGAAACCTCTCCTGCAATCTGCAGTCACCCCCAGCACGTTAGCTGCCCCGTCCACATTTAGCTTCCTACATCATTATACTGTCCCAGGACATATTACACCTCCTCCATACCATAATTACCAGGGTCCCATCTGACTCCTCTCTGTGTAATGAGAGGCACACAGTGGGGGCTCCATGAATGCTCGTTATGTTGCTAATGGCATCAGGATGGCAGACCTTGAGGTTGGCTGCAACATGCTTTCCACTCCTGAGCCCCAGATAGTCGTTCTAAGACAACCACGGGATTTCTGTTGCACCACCTATACGGTAGTTTTAAAATATGTCTACAGATCTTTCAACACCCCTCCCTTCAAAAGGTGAGGCTTAATGACGCCACCCCCCCCCACACACACACACCATGTACTTGGTGACTTGCTTCTAATGAATGGAAGTGGCAGAAATGACAGTCTGTGATTTCTGAGATGGCATCAGCAGAGACACTGTGGCTACCTTCTCTCTCTCTTCTGGGTCACTCACTCTGGGGAAGTCAGGTGCCATGATATGGGGACATTCAAGCAGCCCCATGGAGGAGGTCCTCAGAGTGAATAAGTGAAACCTCCTGCCAGCAGCCATGGAGTGACCCGTCTTACCAACAGGTCCTCCAGCCTCTGTCTAGCCTTTAGATGGCTGCACCTCTGGCCATTGTCCCACCTGCAAATTCACAAGAGATCCTAAACCAGAATCTCCCAACTACGTGGCTCCTGAATTCCTCACCCACATAATATGTGAGATAATAAATGCTTGTTGCTTCACACTTCTAAGTTCTGGGATAATTTGTTATGTGCCAATAGCTAACTGATACACCCCATCGGTACATGGTTCAGGATTTTAATGCATCCCGGACAATAATACATTGAGAGGAAGCTGCTGGGGTGGAGGTGAGGGGTCTGGGAAAAGGCTCACTCACTCACCCCTAAAGGTGCCATAGGAAGATCAAGTCTCTCTTCCGCTGCAAGATGTTTGTGTCTGTATGCAATGCCTGAAATTGCAAGAACCCTTTTGGTATCAGCCTATGAGAGGAGCCAACAAGGATGGTGGGGCAGAGAGAAGGGAAGAGGTGGGTTCTTACTGATGCCATGGAGCCACTGAATCCACCAATCCCAAAGCCTGATCTACTCCAGAGTTTCTGGTCATTTGAGATAATAAATGTACACATTGTGTAAGCTACTTTGAGTCAAAGTTCTCTTACTTGCAGCTAAACACAACCGGACTCATTCAAAGAGCTACATTTAATGCGCTCTCTGAACTTTCACATTAGGTACAATACTAATGTGATTTCTAATCACCCCAGGATCCTACAATTTAGGTATTATCATCCCCTCTTTACAGAGGCAATTGAGGCTCAAAGCAGTTAAATAACTTATCCCAGGTCAGAGCCAGTGAGAGGCACAGGTGGGATTCAGTACAGCCCTTTGAACTTGAAGTCGCCATTCTTCCCAAGCCACCATGCTGATGATCAATGCAGCATGCTAAGAAAGCACCCCAAGATTCACTCAGAAAGGCAGCCAGGACTACCTCAGCAACAAGCCCAAACTTTAAATGCTAACTCCTTATCTTTATGCGGAGCTGAACATTACCCTCTGCCATGGAGCCTACCAAAGTCGGACAGGTCTTGATATGATTTTCCACTTCTTATTATATAAGGTATTATTTCTCAATATCCTACAAAGGCACCACCAACCTTCAATTATCTCAGCTGGAAAAGCTTCTGCAACCACTCTAGCCCACGGTGAAGCCTCCCTGCCCTGAGCCCTGCAGTACTGACAACCGGAACCACACAGTTTAGTGCCGAAGGGTTTTCAAATGGTAGCAAGCATCCCAACCTTCCCCCATCAGCCAGACTTCCTGCTTCTTAAGATCAGATCCCTGTACCAAATGCTCCTTTTGGTCAGTCCTGGGACTAGTATCACAGCTTTCAGTGCTTAATATACACTTGCCCACTGTCTGATCAATAGACAGGGGCTGCAATATTATTTTTAAAATCATGTCTACATGGCTTTTTGCTGCGTTGAGAACATTGACTTGCCTGCCCTTCTTGATGCCTTTTCTTCCCTCTGCTGGAGGCTTTGCTCAATCCTTGTGAAGTCTTTTTTAACACCACTCCCAGACTCCCAGATTAAGTCACTTCATCTAGGCTATCATGGTGTTCTGTACATATCTGTAATGAAACAAGCATTCTATTGCTTTATGATTGTCTGCTCTTGAAGAGCTTTTGGGGAATCAGGTATGTTAAAAACCACACACTTTTAATTCTCCGAGCACCAATGGCTGGTTTATAGCAGATGCTCGACAAATGTTGGTGAAATGGATGTACACATTTATTATTCAAATGATACCTGCTGTGTTCCTGTAACAGTTGCCACAGGTCTCGTCCCACTACATTGCAATCGTTATGTTCTAGTTTGTCTCCCTTATTGGACTGTGAGTTTCCAAGGGCAAGGAATGGATTCTTTTCACCATTGTGTCTCTAACACCAAGCATACAACATAATGCAAGCACTCAACCATTTGCAGATAAGCGTGCGATGATTGTGACCAGTTAAGCATGAAATGGGCTACTGTTCCCCAGTCAATGACCAGTGAATTACTGGGCAATTGAAAGGTACTGGTCTTGAATCAAACATTTACTGGCAACAAACAGTTCAAAATAATTCTTTTTAAAAATATTTGGGAGGACCATTAGTTGATGCCAAGGTTTCTTCAAGTTGGGGACAGTTCCTTGCCAATTGGCCAAAGTCTTCCTTGGAGCCCTGCATCACCAGGTTGCAAACCTGACGCAAGGATTTCTGATAAAGTTTGGCCTGGGACAATGTATCCCAAGAATTCCAAACTACCAAGTGGTATTGTTAAGAGTACAGATGCACTCCTCCAGGAAATTATTATTTTCTTTCACCAAACAGAAGCAAGTTAAAAATGTTCTTTCTTCCCCTTCTGTTTACCAGGGGGCTCTGGCTAGTTCACATTCTTTTGTACAGCTGACTTCCTTCTCAGGCCTCTTGCAAACTAGTCTGCACTGCTCTGGCTGCATAAGAGTTCAAAGTGGGACACAGCTTCACCATCAATTAATCCTGAATGATCTTCTGCCAGAGGTGACATCCTATCCTCAGGGTTTGGCAGTGAGCCTGATGGAGATAAGAAATGCCAGACTGGGTCAGACCAATGGCCCGTTCAGGCCACAGCACTGTCTGACAGAGGTATCCAGAAACATTTTGCAGAAAAGAGCTCTATTGTCTCCTAGGACATCAGTCTTCAGAAATGTGCAAAGTCCTTCTGCAGCCAGCGATCTCGGTGCCCCACCCAACTTCCGTGCCACCCTTTTCCATGCTGATGGAGTCCTCATTTTCTTCAGTGTTCATCTCTTCCCCACGAGGCTCAGATTCAATCCCTTTTGGCTTGTGCCAGGGTTTCTTAACCTCTGCATTACTAACATTTTGGACCAGATTATTCTTTGCTATGTGAGCTGTCCTATGCATTGTAGGGTATTATGCAGCATCCCTGACTCCTACATGCTAGATATTAGCAGCATCTCCCCCCCACCCCCACATCTAGTTCTAACCACCAAATGTATCTCCAGACATTGTCCTTTGGGAGAGGGAAACAAGACTGCCCCTAAATGAAAACCACTGCTCTAAGCCAATATGGTAGCCCCAATGCCTTAGTCAGTGATTGGTTTAGGGGTGAGCATGTGACCCAGTTCTGACCAATGAGACACATGGGGAAGCCATCCTGAGTGCTTCTGGGAAATGTTCTCTCACTCCTAAGATGATGTGAAACAGAAAGTCCCTCTCCTCTTTCTGGTTGCTGACATGTCTGGATCTCATACCTGGAACCACAACACACATCTTACAACCACCTGAGGATGCAGCCAATGGCAGGAATGAAAGAGGTGAAAAAGTGGTTTTGTTTTAAAGCTACAGAAGCCATACCTCAAGACTCTTCCTTGCCTAAGATAATAAATGTCCTGAAATAAATTTGAATTGGGATTTTGTTACTTGCAGCCAAAGGCATCCCCATACATACATCTTCCTATCTTCTCCATGACAGACCTACTTTGCCTCTCTCACTCCTTAGTAAATCAAAACATCACCTTTAAATGCATTGAAATGCTATATAGGGTGGTTTTAAAGAGCCCTGGGTTCTGAGTCGCACAGAGCTAAGTCTACACAGTAGCTACACACACAGCTCCGTCGCCTAATTTCCTTCATCTCCTCCACAGTGATAAAACCATCAGTTCAGCACCCCTCTAAGATTGTGTGATGGTCCCAAGAGACCATGCATAGGAAAATGCATAATGAATTCCAAATGATTTGTGGGTGTCAATTTATTTTCAGTGCCTACCATCCTTTGGAGGTGGCACATCTGCACATTTACCACCCAACATCCAGTCAGCTAACATGTATTAAGCCTAACGATGAACTAAGCACTGTGTAAATGAGTTTCCCAACTTTGGCACTGTTGACATTTTGAGCCGGACAATTCTGTGTTGGGGAGAAGCTGTTCTGTGCCCCAAAGGATGTTTAGCAGCATCCCTGGACTCTACCCACTGGATGCCTGTAGCATCCACCCTAGTCAGGACAACCAAAGACATCTCCAGACATTGCTAAACAGGAAACATTTGCTCCTGAAGGACAAAAATACTCATCATTGAAAACCACTGGTGTAGACAGTGGTGACATACAGATGAAAAGGTTTGTTTCCTGCCCTCGAGGAATTTACATTCTTGTATAAACAATCATTTATTTTGATAACATAAAAGTACCACACCCATTATTTGGTGGCAGATAGATCTAGGTTCAAATGCTGGCTCTACTCTCCATTAGCTTGTGGGTGCTACTGCCTCAATCTCAGTTTCTTCATCCAGAAAATGGGGGTGACAAAGCCTACCTCTCTAGATCATTTTCAGACTTAAATAAGATAATGACTGCAAAACACCTAACAAAATGCCTGGCATGCAATTAGTACTTAATAAATGTTAGCTTTGCTTATTATTGTGTTCTCGGTCCAAAGATTGTTGTCTGGTTTTACACATTAGGACCCGAGTGTCTGTTAACCTTCTTCACTTTGTTCTACGATATTTCAGACTGGAGTCCCACACCTGACAGAGATGACGTTGGTGCGCCATCTGCATCCCCTCACATCCTCTTACCACTTCTGCAAAGCCACCTTGACTCCCAACAGCCACAGCCAGCACCTGCATCTTTGTCAGAGAGAAACCGTCTGAATATTGGACTGCACATCGCCAGCATGCTTGGAGGGTCGGAACTGTCTGAGAATTAACATACCTCCCTCTGCCCTGGAGTAGCCTTTGAAAGACAACTAATGGGCATAGAAGTATAAATACGTCAGCTCCCTCACCTCTGGGCAGGGATACTTCTCAGGCATGCCTTTTACATTGATTCTTGGAACTTCCTTGCAGGATTAAGTTTCTCTTTCTGCCGTGGTATCTGGTTTAGTAGCATGCTCCTCACTGGCAGCCTCCGCCTCCTTGGATCACACCTCCCCTCTCCCCTGCCCGTGTCTCTGCAGGTCCTAAATAAACCAGGTGCATTCAATCTTTAGTCAGGGTCTGTTCTAGAGGGACCCCAGCTAAGATACTCTCCCTTTACTTTAATGATTTAGAGTCCAGATTCTGGAATTATATTTCCTGGTTAGAATCCCTTTTCAAACATTTATTAATTTGTGGCCTTGGGTGAGTTATTTAATCTCCCTATGACTCCATTTTCTTTATGTAAAACGGAGATAATATTATTAATACTTAGCTTCACAAGGTTATCAAGAAGACTAAATCAGTTAATATTTGTTAAATACTTAAAATTGTGATTGACACCTAGCAAGCCCTACGTAAGTAATTATTCCTTTTAATTCCTTCATAATCAATCCTGGTCTCCTTAGCAGGCTCAGTCAAGCTTCCAGGGCTTGGAATTGTTGCCTACTACTTCAAGCCAACATATCAGGAATTATTTAAGAATCTAATTTCCCCAAAACAGTCAACATCAAGAAGGAAGCTTCTCCTATTTGCCCAAAGCATAATTCCAGCCTTCATTGGTGAAGACATATGTGGGAACATGTTGCCTACAAACTGCCTGGATTCCTGAACTTGAATTGATATTCAGGAAATGCATCTGGATCGGTCTGCATTTGCTGAATAACCCCTCCTGGCCTGGAAGAAAAGACCAGAGATATTAGGGTCCCCAGATACCGACACAGTCCGGCCCTGTGTCCTGAAGAAATGAGCACTCCTTAGACTGCAGAATGGGCACAACAGTCCATCCTGCAAGGCAATAAAGGATTTCTCTCTCCAGTTCTTCCCTCCACCTCAAGCTGATAGGGTTTCTGTTTCCCAAAACCTTTCTACATGGCAGCTGGAATCTCAAAGCAAGTTCCAGGGCCAAGTTCCACAAAAGCCTCCTTCCTGCTGCCATGGGAGGAGAAGCAGGGACAGGGATCTCTCTGGCCCCAGCCACTGCCCATTCTTGCATCAGAATCTTGCTCTCCCCAGCCTAAGCTACTTACCTCCCCGTTGTTCCTATTCCAAAAGAGAGCCAGAGAGAAGGGAAATCTATTACAGTATTTTAATTTCCTGGTATGACACATTCCATACTGAAATAGCCCTTCCAAAGCTCAGGGTTCCTCTTGGCAAAAACCCAGTGAATTTCAATGAATGATACCGTCCAGAAAGAACTGGGTTTTGTTTTCTGGATGGTGGGATGATAATGAAGAGATGGATTGCCTATTTATTTATTTAAATTTATTTTTAATTTACATTTAAATACTCTGTTTACTGTGCCAGGCACTGTGGTATTTTAGACTCATTATCTCAAATGCTACCTCCTCGTAAAAGCATCACCACCTTATTTAAATGGGCCACACCTTGCCCAGCACTCCCCAGGCCTCTTCCCTTCTTGACTTTTTTCCATTATACTTAGCACCCTCCCATATAGTCTATAATGTGCTTGTTTATTTTGTCTGTCTCCCCTGATTAAAATGGAAGCTCTATGATGGTAGGAAATTTTGTACAATTTTTTGAGAGCAGTGCTCAGCTCATAGGAACCATCTGATTAATATTTGCTGAATGAAAGAATGAATAAATGGATCTCCTGGAATCTTTCTGATAATCTAATGGAATAGCCACTGTTATTATCATTCCCATACCATCGTACCTGGTAGGCAGAATAACAGGCCCCCAAAGATGTCCATATCCTAACACTAGGAACCTGTGAGTCTGTTACCTTACATGGCAAAGGGGACTTTGCAGGTGTGATTAAGGATCTTAATGTGGGGAGATTATCCTGAATTATCTGGTTGGGCCCAATGTAATCTGAAGTATCCTTAGAAGAGGGAGGTGGAAGGGTCAGAGGGAGACAGAGATTTGAAGACACTGCACTTCTAGCTTGGAAGGTGGAGGAAGGAGCCAGGAGCCCAGCAATGAGTGCAGGTGAACTCGAGATGCTGGAAAAATGCAAGGAAACAGGTTCTGCCCTAGAGTTTACAACGGAGCACAGCTCTGCTTTTACAAACCTTGATTTTAACCCAGTAAGACCCATTTTGGACTTCAGTCTTCCAAACAATATTTTTAGATAACAATATATATGTGCCACTTTAAACTACAAAGTTTGCAGTGATTTTTTATAGCAGCAATAGGAAACTAATACACCCATTACTCAGATGAGGAAGCCAAGACTCAGGAGCATGTCCCAGGCCCCCCAGGCAACAGGTGGCAGGATGTAAATGCCGTCACCTTAATTTTGGACTCTTTCTCTTGTCTTCAGTACAAAATCAAAGGAGTTGATCAAATAAAAAGTAACACTGTGTGCAACACTCAGCTCCTGGGATTTTGTTGCTATTGCATCATGATTACTCACCCTGCAATCTCTTCAGCACCTACTCTGCACTTTGGGGCATAGATTATCCTCTTCATGGAATCTCCACCTCCTGGTTCAAACGACTACAGTCAGCAGTAAAAACGCACGAATATAAATAGGACGCTGCCCCACATGGAACTTGGAGCCTGGTGGAAGAAGCCATTACAAACAAGTAGCTGTAAAACGATGGGAAGGTAAACTCCACGGGTGCAGGGGCACTGCCTTTTCACAGGTGTCTCCCCAGAGCGTAGATCAATGCCTGACCCATAGTAGGTGCTCACAAAATATCTGTTAAGTGAGTAAATGGGTGAGTAGTAACTCAACATAGTTCTGAGAGTGCTCCAGGTGTACGAAGACGGAAGGGATAAACTCTGCCTTGCATGTATGTGTCGCTGAGGAGATGTATCAGCGAATGAACCACTCGAGTTGAAGTCTGCAGGATTCATAAGATTTGGCAAAGAGAAAGGGCATTCCAGGGAGACAGAACTGCATGAGCAAGAGCAAGGAGGCAGGAAAATACCACGGAAAACAGAACATGCCAGGGTGAGCACAGTCCCCGGCAGGTGGGGCAGAGGGACTGACCGGACCCCACCTGACCCGCAGGATGGCCTGCTCCTGTCGGCCACAGGGCCCAGCTCAGACACTCAAGCAGGAGGGTGACATGATTAGAGGTATTTTATAAAGCAGCGTGGACACCATAATGATGCATTTTCATTTACCAGACCACTGTCAGATACATAAAAAGCCTTGTTAGTGCTAAAAGATCTCAAGCTATCTGTTTTACTAATGAGGGGAAAAACTGCAGAATCATAACGGAGTGGAAAGAGAAGTCCCTACAAAACAAGGATAATGGTCAGAAGACAACAGGCACCTATGCCCGAGATAATGTCATCAAGAAATTCGGCAGGTTTTTTAATCCTACTGAGGGTGGAAAAATAACAAAAAGATAATCTTAATAATAGATATATTCTGGTGATCGTTCAAGCTTTTCCCCATTTGGACTAAGAATAGAGAACTACTTTTCAAAGAGCTGATCACATTTCATCTTCCCCTGAAGCCCTGTGAGGTGGGCGCCCTACTGTCACTTTACAGCTAAGAAGACCGAGTAGGCTGAGCTCCGTGGACCAGATCTGGCAACTTGGCAGAGCTGGGGTTTGAACCCAGGCAACCACAAAGCCCGTGCTCCTTTCCAAACTCTCCCCAAGTCCTTCCACGCATCACGCACTGAGCTTCCAACAGGACGGGTCAAGTTGAAAACAACACACTGTCCCCGTCCTTAAGGGGCTCACATCTGCCAAGGGGACAGGAGTGATGTTTGCTAGCCAAGGAGAGGGTGGGCAAAGACACGTTCTGTCTCAAAGCCGAAGGGAAGGCAAGCTCGCCCAGCGCTGGCTGGTGGGAAGACCTCCTGGAAGATGTGGGTCCGGTGCTGGGCAAGAAGAACGGATCTGTTGAGGCAGGAAGTGTCGGTCACTAAAGTGGATCCCAGTCAAACTGGGAGCTTCTGTTAAATGCATATCGTGGGCCCCATCCTTAGAAAATCAGACAGTGGTCTGGGTCAAACCTGAAATTCTGCACTTTAACAAACCCCACAGGTAGTTCTGACACAGTTTGGGGCCAGGCTCGGAAAAACTGGATGGAGAAGAGTGGAGTAGGGGCAGAAAGGTTTCACCTGAAACTTTCCAAATTCAGGAAGAAAATCAGGTGACTGGGACGGATGGTTTCTGTAGGTGAGTAATAAAGGATCCTGTTGAAGAGACGGTTTGATCTAGAGGACCTTAAATGTCAGGCTGAAAGAAAGATAATGGATATTTATTGAGCGTGTAACACAGATCAGACTCTCTAATCTTCACAAAAACCCTACATGAATGCTCCCATTTTAATTTAACTTACCCAAAGTCAGCCTACTGGTAAGAGAACTAGAATTTGAACCTGAATGTTTGCATCTCTAAAACCCATATTCTTTTCACGACATACAATCTGTGCTAGGGACTGTAAGTTATGAGTAAAGCAGAGTCGCTGATGTGTTTTGAGCAGGTGGGGACACGTTCATAGGGAGTTTTAAGAAGGCAAATCTTGCACCAAGGTGGATTGGCCTGGGGAGAAAATGGAGAGGATTAGACCACTTTGCCTAGTGTACATCCTGCCTCCTGCAGTGACAATGTCCTTGTGCTTATCAGGGTCACCTGTAAGATGCAATATAAGCAGCAAAAAAGAGAGAAATGGACATCCTTAAATGTATATATTTGAATATGGGGCGACAATAATAAAACAACATTTAATTTTAAAAATTGTGAACAGAATAAAGAAGCAAAACCAAAGAAAAGATCATACATGGATAAAACAGAAACCAAAAAAAGGCAAGCAAAAAAGAAGCCAAATAAAACCATAAGCTGATCTTCGGGGGAAAAAACTATTAAAAGAATCCTCTGACATGACTATTCAAGAAAAACAAACCAAAGAAAAGAAAACCTGAATAGTCAACAAATGTGAAAATATGCTTAGCTTCTTAAGTTATAAGATAGATGCCAATTGAAAACAACAGTAAGATTCCATTTCACATCTATCTGTATGAGTAAAAATGAACAAGACTAATAATGCCAAGATTTGAGGAGAGTATGAGAAAGTTGTGTCTTTTGTTCTTTGCTGTGGAGCACAAATTCACTTGATCATTTTGCAGAACAAATTGGCAATCTCTGGTGATGCTGAGGAGGTCCACAGTCCATGACCCAGAAATTCTACTTACAGGTGTTTATTGCTGAGAAAATTTCTCATCTGTGCAAGAATGTTCACTGCGCCACTGTTTTTAATAACAAAAAGGTGCCCATCATTCAATTCACGGATAAGTAAAATATTTTTTTTATTTCAGCATATTACGAGGGTAAAAATGTTTAGGTTACATATATTGCCTTTGCCCCACCCGAGTCAGAGCTTCAAGCGTGTCCATCCCTCAGATGGTGTGCACCACACCCATCAGGTCAGAATATACCCACCCCTAGTGTCCCCTCCCACCTGCCCAATACCCGATGAATGTTACTACTATATGTGCACGTAAGTGTTGATCAGTTAATACCAATTTGATGGTGAGTACACACGGTGCTTGTTTTTCCAATCTTATGATACTTCACTTAGTAGAATGGGCTCCAGCTCTAAGCAGAACAATACAAGAGGTGCTAGATCACCATTGTTTTTTGTGGCTGAATAGTACTCCATGGTATACATATGCCACATTTTATAAATCCACTCATGTATTGATGGGCACTTGGGTTGTTTCCACATCTTTGCAATTGTAAATTGTGCTACGATGGATATTATAAAACAGTTAAAATAAATCCACTACAGCTACATTTATAAACACAGATGAATCTCAATAATATAATATTGAATAAAAAAACAAGTTGGAAAAGGATAGATACAACAGAGTGTTGTTTATAAAAAGCTTAAAACATACTAATGCTACATACTCTTTAGCTTTGTGTGTGCGTACGGAAAACCGTGTTATCGGCTTTAGGTCAGTGGCTTTCCTTGATGAAGAAGAGAAGGGAATGAAATGAGGGTGGCAGCCTTCAACAACATCTTTATTCCTATTTTTAAAATCTAAAATAAATGGTACAAAAAATATTGACATTTGTTAAATCTGAATAGTTGGTACATGGGTGTTTGTTATTTTATTCTCTGGACTTCTCTGCATGTCTGGAATATTCCAGCATTTATAAATCTTTTCTTTAGAAAGAGAAAAATTAAAGTTTCAAATACAACCATATGACTACTTCTCTGAGACTTCTGAGTTCACCAGAGATCTCTGGACCAAGACTAAAGGATGCTCCAAGCAGATAAAACATCTGAGAAGATCTCTGGCATCTATAAAATGGCTCCATCTGGCATCACCCTGCCAACCCCCTATTATAAGAGCAGGGGCAAACTCAGCCATTTAAATAGACAATATCAGAATAGGTGCTTTTAAAATCAACTAAGCTCTCCCTTAGGCAAATAAAATAAAACCTTCAACAGAAATCAATTTACTCAAACTTCAGGATCACCAACACTACATTAACCCCTGTCCAAACTGAAATAATGAAAGCAATTGTGAATGTCTGAGGCATATTTATCTGACATCAGGTTTAAGATTTTAAATAAATAACAATTGAGGTATAAACAGTGGTATCTATATTCTTTTTCAATTCCTAAAGAGCAGTAATTATACCCAACATGTAATTTCTTTCTCAGAGTTGCCATAGGCACCAGGAGCACATTCTAGGCTGCACATAATCCAAACTGAACATTGCACCAAACAAATCTACACCTATGCCCCCTCTCCCCCTGGAAGTTCACACCCAGGAATGGCTGGTAGCAGCCATTCCAGTGAACAGCATTTCTGAATGCAGAGAAAACCAGACAACAAATATTTAGTAAGCACTTCCTAAATGCAAAGTATAATGCCAAGTAATACAGAGAAGGTAAATATATGTACCAGAAATTCTACTGTGAAGAAATTAATAATCTAACTGATACACCCATACATATATCCAGCCACCCATCCCTCCATCCCTCCACCCATTTACTCTTCCATCCATCCAACTTTCCGCCCCCGTCCACTCAGCCCTACATCTTTCCACCCATCTATTCAAACCATTTGTCCATTGTTGCATTCACACGGCGACCCTGTCACCCCTCCTCCCGCCCTCCCACCACCCTGATCTTCCCTTCCAATTCTCCACCCACCCACTAAACTGCCTTCCATTGCTTCATACATCCATCCCCTCAGCCCTCTAACTGCCTGTACTGGGTTGAATAGTGTCCCCCCAAAATTCATGTTCACCCAGAACCTTGAAGCATGACCTTATTTGAAAATAGGGTCTTTGTAGATGTTATTAGCTAATTAAGGTGAGGTCATGCTGGATTAGGATGGGCCCTAATCCGATGACTGGTGTCCTGAGAAGTAGACAGATATCCATGCAAGAAGAAGGCTATATAATGTCGGAGACAGAGATTGCAATTATGTTTCTACAACCTAAGGGATACCAAGAATTGCTGGCAACCACTAGAAGTTAGAAAAGACAGTGAAAGGTCCTCCCCTAGAGTCTTGAGAGAGAGCACAGTCCTGCCAACATCTTGATTTTTGGACTTCTAGCCTCCAGAACTGTTATACAATAAATTCCCATTGTTTTAACCCACCGAGTTTGCAGGACTTTGCTCAGCAGCTCTAGGAAACTAATACACTGTCCCTCCTACCAAGCCCTCCTCTCCATCCCCCCAACAACCCAACCCTCCACGCATCCATCCACCCATCCATCCATCCATCCGCCCAGCCACCTATCCACCCATCTGTCATCCACCCACACATAATACCTTATTTAGGGACTATGTGCCAAGCACTGCTCTGTGTGCTAGGTGTACAACGACAACAACAGCAGTAGCAATATGTCATGGATTTTGCCTCTGTATGCTGATGATCCCCACTGATATCACAAGACCTCAAGTGTAAATACAATCCAAGTAAATACAATGGCTTGCTATAAAAATTGAACTTCAAGGCAAGTTCCTTAGCCAACCCTGCTACCTGCAACCATATTGGTGGTACTTAGGTACTCCAAAATTGGAGTTTTGGAGCCTCCACTAGGAAATGAGCAAACATCCAAGATCTCTTCCCAGATGGACATATAGACATTACATAAATAATCATACAAATACATACACATTTATCAGTTTTGCTACATCCTATGAAGGCAAGAACTCCGCTCCACAAAGAAGATAACAGCACTGCAGGGGCCAGGGCACTACTTAGGATTGGAGAGTGATGGAAGCCTCCCTGAGCTGGAAAAACAAGACACACTCATAAGAAGCAAAAAACATCACTTCACAAAAGGGCATAACACAGAATCCGGGGTTTCCTGGATTTGGGGTGACTGCTGAGTGCCCTCAGAGGAGGGAGAGCCCACTGCAGGCTGCGAAGGCTCCCCGCAGAAAGATTTCCTGGACCCTGAAGGATAAATGAGATTTAAGTAACAGGACGGAGAGAGGTAGCTATTTTTAGGGTGGTCCTCATTAAACAGAAGTGCAGAAGTCCTTCATTTATTCCAGGGGATCGTGACTTTTCCGTGCCAAGGACCACTTTAGCAGTCCGATGAAGACTTCGGGTCCCTTCTCAGAACAAAGTTGTTAAATAACGAAAATAAAATTCACTGGATTACCAAAAAAACCCCAAACTATATCAAAATACAGCCATAATAATTTTTTAAATAAACTCGTGATGTGTGTATGCCTGTATTAACATGCTAATTCACAAAATCTGTGCTGTGTATACTAACGGCAATGATTTCAAAATAACTTGGTGAAAGTGAATAACAATTCTGAGACATCTGCAACAATGCTAATGTCATATGAATATATATGTGACTTCTCTTAGTGAAAAAAAATCAGAGAGCTGCCGCTATTACAGTGGTTTGTTGCTACCATTCAAAAGAAAGGAAATGAATATTTCAGTTAGAGGTAAATGAAAATAGGCAATTTTTTTCCCCATCCAACTTTACAGACCAGTGAATTCTATCCACAGACGCCTTGGGGGCCAATTTGTGTGATGTAGGTAGTTAGGTATTCATGTATTCATCCTTTCATTTATTTACTCATTCATTCCCCCAAATCCTGAGTGTCGATGACATTCCCGACAATATAGTCAGTGCCAGCAACACACGGAGCAAAAAAGACAGATGTGGTGTCTTCCCTAATGAGCTTAGATTCCAGTGGGCAGAGACAGTCACCAGGCAGGTGAATAAACAAGAGACTTACAGGTCGTGATAACTGCTGGGAAGAGACTGCACAGGGTGCCGTGGGGACAGGGGAGGCTTCCCTCGTGTTAGCATCCACGAGGAGCAAGCTGTGCAGGAGCGTGGAAACCACGCCGCAGGGAGGGGGAATTCAGACAAAGGCCCCACCACAGGGGAGAAGCCGGGTATCTGAGAAACAGGAAGAAGGTTCACGGGGGCGCAGTGAAGACAGCCACAGGAGACGAGAACAGGTGGAGCAGCCGCAGCCCCCAGGGAACGGGTTCGGGCGGTGCTTTAAGTGCAGTGGGTAGCCACTGAGGCAGCTCATGCAGGGAATCCCAGAATTGGATTATGTTGTTTTAAAAGATTTCTTTGGACACTGAGTGGAGAATGGATCGTAGAGAAAAAGGTAATTGGCAGAAAAGACCAGCTTAGAGGTCTCTGTGTGCATCCAAGTCAGAGACGGTGGCGGCTGGAGCCAGGGCTGGGGTTAGGGTGGGGTGAGTGAGGCGTCTTGGGTACACAGTTCAAGGAAGTGCTCACACTCGGGACCACGCAAGCATGGGGTTCAACGAGTCCACACTTGGACTGGTGTTGGAGAAGGGCAGGTTAAAGATACATTTTGGAGGTAAAATCAAATTTATTCTGGGAATTTCTGAAGTTCAGAAGTAATAATTTTAGAAGGAAGCATATACAAGCCATCACATTCACACTCAACACAGGAAGGAAAAAGAAGGAGTTTCCCACCTAATGTCCACTCTCCCCTTCTTCTTTAGCAGAACTCCAGTTTGATTCTAAAAACAATGTTTCCAGGTAGAACACTATATTCCCTAGCCTTCCTTTCTATTAGAGGTGACCGATGACATGTAGGCTGAAATGCTGGGGTAGGACTTCTGAGATCCTGATGAAGGGGCATATAGCTGGGTTGTGCTCTTTTTGCTCTTTTCCTCCTTCTTGCTTCCTGCATTGAGTGTTAATGTGATGGCTGGAGCTCCAGCAGTCATCTAGGATCATGAAGCAACTTTGACGATGCAAACCATGTGCTTAGGAGTACAATGGAAGTACAGAAAGAGCTTAGATATAAAATGACACCACAAAACCACCTTGCCAGCCCCAGATGACCTATCTTCAAACTACTTTAATCTGAGAGGGAGATAAGCTTCAATTTTGTTTTAGCAACTGATTTCTAGGCCTGTTTACTAGCAAAAACAATTCCTACCCAATGCATGCACCTGCCCACAATACTTACTAAAATCCAAATGAATAGAGCTACCTCTACAAACTTGTTTCCACTCATGTCAACTCTGTGTCTCACTCTGATTGACTGGGTGCCGTCAAAAGGAGAATTTTCTCCCCTGGTGCTTCTGAAAAAGGCTCTCAAACCCACAGTGAAATGACTGTGGGGCAGAGAGAGGTGGTGTGATATTATATATGTCATCATAAACTCTAAGTGCCTCTTTTCTGAACTCCGAGAAGGTTAGTAGTGGCAAAGGAACAAAAAAAAAAAAAGCCACAGTGATGAATAGAATGCGTTGGAAAGTGGCGGGGATGGCAGGAACAAACGAGTGCCAGCTCCGACAAATGTCAGATGTCAATCAGAAGTGAAGAAAGGAAGGAGTTCCCTCCTTCCCTCCAAAAGGGGTGGAGGGGACACCTTCACAGACAGAACATAAAGGTGAATCTAACTTGGCGGTGAAATGGGATTGTGTGTAGCCAGGACTCGTCACTTTGTAAGGTGGCAACAGGCCACCATTCAGTCAGCTTCTCTGCTGAAATCAGAGACATGTTGGATGGGATTTCAAGACCATTTGCTAATTCTTCCATTACATAAGGGAGGAAACTGAGGCTCAATCAGAGTAAGGGCCTGACCAAAGTCACATAGAAAATTAGTGGGTGGGCTGGGATGGGATGAGGATCTGAGTCCCATATTTACTGACTTCTCCGCGGATGTACACACCTGCTTTGTGCATTTTGAGTATCAGCTTGCAGCGGCGGCAGGGACTGCCAAACTTTCTCTGTAAAGGGTCAGATGGTAAACACTTTAGGGTGCAACCACTCACCTCTGCTGCTGCTGTAGCACAAAAGCAGCCCAGACAGTAGTAAACAAAAGCGTGTGGCTGTGCTCCAATCAGAGTTATTTACAAAAACAGCCAGCCAGCTGTATTTGACCTGTAGGCTGTAGGTTGCTACCCCCCGACCCTGTGGATCCATGTGGTCCCCAAACCAGCACCATCAGCAGCATCTAGAACTTGCTAGAAATGCAAATTCTCAGTCTCCTTGCTCCCAGACCTAATGAATCAGAAACTCCAGAGATGACAATCAGAAATCTACTTTCACAAGCCCTCCGATGACCCTGACACACACTGAAGTTTGCAAAACACTGGGCAGAATCACAGCACACCACTGCATGCGAACGCCGCTTCTTGCCCAGCTATTTCCGGCACATAGCCTGGTGTCTGGCTTCTAGGAGGTGCCGAAGACAGCAACCACCGGCCTCCCACCTGAAAATCTATTCTCCCCTTCTTTTATGTGAGCGGGAAATAAAATTCTGCCTCACTTAAGCCATTGTTAATTTGGATTTTCTGTGATAAACCACCAAATCTCATCCAACCAATTCAGTATCTGGTGAATAAATAAATCAGTCTCAAGCAAATTATAACTGGATAACAAGTTACAGGTAGATTTGATTAGTTAAAAAACTGTTACTTCAATACAATTTTATCGGTAGATAAAATTCTCCAAAACGCAGTGTCCACAGGGGCCAAAATAATAAAGAGAACCATGTTAGGTGGTGAAAATATGGGAGCCTGCTATGCACAGAGCAGCCTCCATCCCTCACGCTGCCCAAAGCTAGGCTGATAATGGAGCAAAAGTCCTCTTCTCAGGCTCCCCCGAGGAGGCTGCCACTATATCCATGACCCCGCAGGCACCTTCTCCTAGCCGCCTTTCCTAATTAGAGCCCTCCTAGAATTCCGGGACGCTGCGTCTCAGCAGCATGTATAGGATTGTTCTGTCCTGCTTCATTCGAATCACACCGATGTGTCATTTTGCAATGATCCTCAAGCTACTTCTCAAGCAGAGAGGTTTTCTTGCCCATGGTAGGCTCTCAATCAATACCTATAGAACGTGACTGACTTCATTGGTGAGTGCTTTGTTACTCCTGCTAGAACAGAAAATCCTTGAGAAGCCCGGAGTGGCTTTTCTGTTTCTCAAACCACCACCCCCCACTGGCCACAGCAATGTGCATGAGCCCTGCACCTGCAGGCACTTGGATGCTGAGCGATGCGTCCCAGGCGCTTCCCCTCTTCCGCCTGTTTTGATGCACCAGGAGGGCACCATCACTGGTCCCGTCTCACCTTCACTCCCTGGGGACTGAGTTCTGGGCTGATTCCCAAAGCCCCGCACAGAGAGCCTCCAACATTTTTAATGAGGACCTTATTCATCAATCAGAAAAAGATGATCAGGTTCACTCCATGTTAGCCCAGCAACTCATCAAACCTATGCTTACTTCTACTGCTCATACCTTTACCTTGGTGTTTCTCAAGCTTTTATAACCCACGCCCCCTTCGCAAACATTTTTAACCTTGCGTTTTCCTCTAATGTTATTGATGAATTGATATTGTGACTAAAACATATCAACAGATGTCATTGTTTAATAGCCCCCACCACCGCCACGCCAGGAACATTACGCACATACGTCTCCGTTGAAATCTTAGCTTCACATGCTATTCTCTGTCTGTTTCAACTTCTCTATACACTTCAGAGAAACACGAATTATAGGGTCTAAATAAACTAGGGGGAAATCTCCACTGCTTCAGGGCAAGATTGAGATCCAGCCAGTTGTTCATGGCTGGCAACCCACCATCCATTTGGTCAGTGCATTCATTCAAGCTGACCGGGTGCCCACACCTGAATAATTGTTAAACTTTCTCAACATCACTTACATACAGAGACCAGAAGGCGCCATGAATTGGAGAATCCATATGAGTATAAATGAAAGAGAAGAGTTAGGACCATCCAAAAAAGTACATGGAAATTTAGCAAAGTCTTATGGTTAACCTATAAAAACGCTCTCCACGTTGCATCCCACGCGATAGAAACTTGATAAATCTCTGATGCAGTTGTGCTTTCATACAGGCCAATAAGTTTTGTGCTTTATTTTCAGGTAACCTGCTTGCCTGGCATTCGTTGGGAGGGTTATTAACCATCAGTAAATGATTAACCATCATCATTAACGTGGTAGCCCACTGCCATCCAGCCAAGGGCATGCTGTGTGGAGATGCCCACGTGAGAAACAACTCGTTAGCAAAATGGTGCACCTGCAACCCAGAGCATCGACTCTCAGGACTTTTTATTTCGACCTCCTTATTAAAACCACTGTTTTCTTTCTCCACTTATGGCAATAATACACATGCCACAGAGGTCTCCATTTCAACTTCGGGTTAATCACTGCCCATCGCTGTAAGGTGCCCCCAGGACCTATCTACCCTCTAAAGTTCATTTAATGTATATTTAAATCTCTATCATTTGCTCATTGTATGACCTCAGGCAACTTACTTAACCTGAGTTTTCTCATCTGTAAAATGGGGCTAATAATAGCTTCTACCTTATAGTGTTTTTTTAAAGGATTTGATGAAAGCATGGATATAAGACAGCAAGCATGGTGCTTGTCATATAGCGTGTGTTCAATAGTGTCGATAATTACGGAAGATCTTACTGGCCCCCAAGTAGAATGCTAAGCTGGAAGAGAGTTGGATACATCATTTACTTCAACCCCATCTCAACCAACACTATTCTAACAGCATGCTGAGAGTTACCTGCCCATCATACCTTAAAGTTGTTCCTTGAGATAGAGCTTTTGTAATACTCAGCCACAAAAAAACAATGGTGATCTAGCACCTCTTGTATCATCCAGGATGGAGCTGGAGCCCATTCTTCTAAGTGAAGTGTCACAGGAATGGAAAAACAAGCACCACATGTACTCACCATCACATTGGTACTAACTGATCAGCACTTACGCGCACATATGGGAGTAACATTCATCGGGTGTCGGGCAGGTGGGGGGGAGGGGATGGGAATATCCACACCTAATGGGTATGGTGCGCACCGTCTGGGGGATGGGCACACTTGTAGCTCTGACTCGGGTGGGGCAAAGGCAACATATGTAACCTATACATTTGTACCCCTGTAATATTCTGAAATTAAAAAAAGAGGAGAGTGAGCTTTCGGAAATGTATTTAGACATCATGACTCCAACAAGGTGACTTATCCTGTCCTGCTAACACCTCCTGCAGTCACTTTCACCCCGGCCCCATCTTACAGCTGAGTGGGAACATTCTTCAGGCTCCAGAAAGCAGACGATGCTCTTCCCTGCAAGCAGGATTTTGTATCTCGCAGCGTCAGAATGGGACCTGACAGCCTTTGAAGTTTGGGATGTGTCTTCCCCTCTGTGCCTTTCGGGGGTCTTTACTTCCGCTACACTGCACTTCCGGGGAGGGCTGGCTGGACACTAGCTCACGAAGCGGCCCCTGGGCTCCTTCCTGGAGTCTGATGCTGTCTGTCTCATCATGTCCTTCTCCTGGAGACATCACCGACTTATTTATCTCTCTGTCATAAAAAGAGAGGAGGAAGGAACGGCAGAGAGCTTCAAGGTTAGCCAATGTTTGCAGAGGAAAAATGGCATACTGAAGATGGATGTATGCTGAAAAGTAACAGTTCTATACAAATGCAAGGGGACCTCACAGTCAACAGGGACAAAACTACTACGGGCCATCCCATTTTTCTCATCGCATAATGCCTCACGATCATTCGCTCTGTTTAGAAAAATGATGAGCTACAAAGAGACCCAAGTTTCCAACCAGGATCTGTCACTCTGAGACTAAGTTAACTGACGCACATTAAGCCTTCCCTCCCAATGTCTGCTAAGTGTGATGACAGAGGATCAACCTCCCACAAGATCGAGAGGGTTAAATGAGATCACGCATGGGCAGAGCCAGCACAGTGCCCGGCTCAGCAGCAGGCACTTAGGAAATGCTGGCTTTGATACCGATGCGTAAGACCAGCCCATCGCAGCAGCATTATCTGTGACAGCCAAAGGTGGAATCAAACAACCCAAATGTCCATCCTGTGCCAGCAGGCTCCCCGGCTCATACTATGGTAATGGATGAACGAATGAATGAATGAATGAATGAGCACAAAAAGGGAGCCCTGCCTCTCACTGCATCCCCTAGCCAGGAACTCGCTCACATTTGTCCCTAGCATATTCCCTCTTTTTTGTTGTTCGTTTCTCTCTCTCTCTGTCCCTTATGCTTAAAAAAAACTTGTGTATATGTGGCTTTTTCTAAAGCTATGCTCCACCCTTCATTTTTTCTGTCCACAATAAAAAGGCAAGAAATAAATTTTTACTTTACGTCCACATAAAACACCCAAGAAAAATTCACACTGTATCTCCAAATGAAGAAAGGCGAGGAGGCTAGGCCCTCCTGACGGTGGAGCCACGGGTCTGTTTTGACAAGTTATCTCCTCGTAAACACACCGGTTTATCTCATGCTAAACAATTAGACGTGCGATTTAGGCAAAAGAAAAAAATACACTGCACATATTCCAGACAGCTTGTTAGCATCCGCGCCAATGACACAAGCAATCGGGACACGGGGCCGATGTTAAATAAACTGGAAGAGCAAATGTTTACGGCAACACTCGGAACATCGCCATCCACGTGTTGCGTTCCCAGAGGGATGCCCAAGGAGCACTGCAGGGACGGTGGGGCGAGAAAGAGTCCAGGAGGAAAACTGCAGTGCTCTGAGGGAACTGGGGTGGATGGGGATCAGAGTGCAGGCACGTAGGAGGCTGAAATTATCCACAGGCCAAGCCGGCAGCTCTCAATAAGAGACGCAATTGCCCACCCCAAGGGACGTTTGGCAAGTCTGGAGACATTCCGGTGTCATAAATTGGTCAGGGTACCAGCATTGCATGGGTAGAGACTACATGTCCTACAATGCACAGGACAGCCACCCGTCCACCCCATAGCAAAGAATGACATGGTTCCAAATGTCTTGATGCCAAAGCTGAGGAACTCTAGGCTAAGACTCAGCAGAGTGCAGACCAGCTCTGCTCCCCAGTGGCTGTGCAACTTGAGCAGGTCAACTGAACTTTCGGGCCTCTAGATGAGTCTGATGGAAACCTGTGGGACAGATGAGATGGGACGATGACAGACAAGCAATGCACGTTGCAAATGCCTCCGTGAACACTAGACCCTTGTGTGCGCTCCTCCCTGTCCTCACCTCCCCAAGGCTTAGTCATTCATTAATTCACTTAGCACCAGCGCGCTGAAGACAGAATACCTCTCCCAAGGTTTTGTGAACTGGCTATGAATCACTGGGCAGTTGGATCAGCCAGTCCTGCAGACCGCCTCACACGCAGGCCATCTGGACCCATTGGTTTCCAGAGGGGACGTGATCCAAGGGTTCTCTTTCCTTCACCTGCTTTTCTCAGGGGGACTTTGCCCTCTAAGAAGTCCACTCCTGTCTGTTCAGATTCCTTTTCCTGTCTTCCTCTCCCCACTTCTCTTTGTTTGAGAGAGGGTTTAACATCAACATGGCAACTATTTGAGATCCCTGGTCACTGGAGAGGATGACGACTCCATGTCTTTGCCAAAGTAACGACTACCATTTATCCAGCACTTCCCTTGAGCCTAGTGATGGGCAGTAGTGATCAGAAGGGAAAATCTAGTGTGTTAGCATTGGGAGATCCGTTGAAATAATACATACATAAAAGAACCATGCCTGGCACATGGTCCAATGCCAAGTACTATTGAATGAAAACTTGGGATTTGTGGTTGGAGGTTTTGTGAAGGTAGAATCATACATAGACTAGATGTATACACTTGGAAATATTCTGAAAATCTTATCAGTAGAAATGCAATGTGGTAAGCATACTGGTTCTAGGAGAACATGTCATTGTCAGTAATTTGGATTACTGACAGATCCAGGGGAAGTAAGGGGAGAACTATAGAATATCTGTACTCTTGCAACTACAATAATAGAATCAAGGAGACTTATTGGCTGAGGTTTGGGTCTCACTAAAAATGTGGACATATATCTCCCTTGGTTGCCCTGATTATGGAAGTCCCTTCCTCACTCTAATAACACTGTATTGAGCAAAACTTCAAGTGCATTAGGCTACCAGGACAAAGCTGCATGTTGCCATCATAAGCCATGCCTACAGAGAGGAATTGAAGTGGAATTTGGGAAGGCGTGGTGTAGAGTA
Organism: Indri indri; assembly: GCA_004363605.1. Classification (NCBI taxonomy): domain Eukaryota; kingdom Metazoa; phylum Chordata; class Mammalia; order Primates; family Indriidae; genus Indri; species Indri indri. The sequence continues at coordinate 4,243 of RJWJ010009578.1, read as the reverse complement.
CAAACGATGAGCTTCATTTCACCAGGCAGGGTGAGGGTGGTAAATGAAAGAAACACATCGAGTCTCCTTCATTTGCACTTGTACAAATACTGAGTACAAGAGGCAGCTCGTGCTCTTGGGAACATTTTGGACATGGCACCTGGCTGCTGCTCCTATCACCACCAGCACAATTCCAAGCACCTGCCCAGCCTGTCACCATCGCTTCTTGGAAGGCAACCCTAGAGGAAAAGGGGAGGGAACCTGACACCAGGCCAAATATGGGTTAAATATTTTACATGGTTAATCTTGTTTAATTGTTAAGACAACCCTATAAGGTCAGTACTTTCATTTATCCCCATTTCAAAGATGAGGAAATGGAGGTTCAGGGAGGGCCAGTAGCTTGTCCACCTAAGTGGGAGGGCTAAAATCCAAAGGAGGCACCCTGACTCCAAAGCCCACAGTCTTGACCACTAGGAAGAAGAGTCCCCACCAGGAAGACCCTCGTGCCACAGGTTTGTGATCTAAAGGTGATGATACCTTTACCTGGGGGCTTGGGAACATCTGTGGCTCCCTCCATCAGTCCAAATCAATCTAGCTCCATCGTGAGAGTGAGCACAGATGTCTCAAGCAACGCCCTTTGCGGCTAAGGGCAATGAGGCCAGCCCCTGCTGCATTTCCTGCTGGTCGGGAGCTGGACGCATGCGCACGTTCCACCCCTGGCAATCCTGCACCCTCAGTGTGCAGCGTGAGAATAGAGAATAAATGGAAGTATCAGTGAAAGAGTGAAGAGTAAACTTCCAAATCCAGCTGACCCGTGTGGGCTAAAGGACTCAGCAAAAGGAAACAGCTGCCTACAGTTATACGGCTCCAAGTCCCAGGAGGGTTGTTATGTTAATATAACCACAGTCTCAGCAGTAGCTGCAACTTGGAAGTAGCTGGGGAGCTTTACAAACTACTGACGTCCAGGTCCCATGCCCAGAGGTTCTGTTTTGATGGGTCTGCACCGTGGCCTAAGCATCAAGAGGTTTTTAAGTTCCCCCAGGTGAGTCTAATATGCAGCCAAGTTTCAGAACCACTGGGCTTACCCGCTCGTGAAATCTCGGAACAAGTCTGGATGAGCAGGCTTCCAGAATAGGACAAGTGCTTCTCCAGATGTGGTCTGCGGACCCCCTGACATCAGAATCACCTGGGAATCTGGTTAAACATGCACCATCCTGGGCCTACCCCCCCAAAACTAGATTATTTCTGGTGAATGGTCCAGGAATCCACATATTTAACAAGCTCTCTGGGTGATTCTGACACTTACTGAAGTTTGGGACCTTCCAAGAGGGTAGTCAGAGCCTGTGGCTGGTTTTCAGCAAAGTGGAGAAGGAGGAGGACCCGTGAGCTCAGAGGCAGAGGCAGGCTGGGGAAACTGAGTAACAAGATCCCATAATTCTTGAGCGTTCCTGAAACCCAGGGGAAGATGGAAGGCGTTTGCAGGAGGCCCATGGGGGACAGAGAAAACACTTTTAGACTGGTGCCTCTAAAGATGCACAGGAGTGTCTCACCGCATGTCAATGTCACACAGGGTTGGTCTGGGAAAGGGATTCTGAAGCCAGAGGAGGTGGTGGCGGCCACTAAAATCCCAGCCCAATGGAATCACTGAAGTTCCTTCTCTCACTTTCCCTCTAATCCTGAATCTGGGATCTGACGAAGCACAGAGGGCTGGTCTAGTCTTCCTTACCCCCCCGAACCAGCACAGTTTTAATAGATCCCTAAGCCACTGTGATATCAGAGGATAAAAACGTAGGATGAGAGGCGGAAAATGGATCATAGACAATAATACTAGGCACTCTTCATCAAAAGAAAGACCTTCTCTTCATCAAAGGGCACAATCAAGTAGTGGAAAGACAACCTCAGGATGGAAGAAAATATTTGCAAATCATATACATGATAAGGATCTAGTATCCAGAACACATAAAGAACTCTGACAACTCAACAATAAAAAGACCACCCCGTTAAAAAACAGGCAAGGGATTTCAACAGACGTGTCACATAAGATGGCACACAAACGGCTAACAAGCATATGCAAATATGCTCGACATCATCAGTGACCAGGGAAATGCATATCAAAATCACAAGGACATACCACTTCACACCTAGGCAACAATTAAAAAAATTAAAAATAACAAATGTTGACAAGGACGTGGAGAAATAGCAGCCCTCCTACACCGAAGACAGGAATGTAAGACGGTGCGGCTTCTGTGGAAAACAATGTGGCAGTTTCTCCAAAAGCTAATCGAAGAATTAGTGTATGATGCAGCAATTCCATTCCTAGGTATGTATAGACCCAAGAGAACTGAAAACAGACGTTCCAACAAAAACTCATATGCAAATGTTCATAGCAGCATTATTTATAACAGCCAAAAAGTGGAAACAACCCAAATGCCCATCAATGAAAGGATACACAAAATATGGTATGCCCATACAATGAAATACTATTCACCCCTAAAAAGGAATGGAGCAGTGACAGCTTCTACGACGTGGATGAACAGTGAAGACGTTGCGCTAAGTGAAAGAGGCCAGACACGAAAAGCCGCAGGTGTATGATTCCATTTACAGGAAATCCTCACGATACGCAAAGCCATAGAGATAAAAAGTAGATTACTGGATTCTAGGGGCTGGGGAGAAAAGGGAATGGAATGGCAGGTGACTGCTAATAGGCACAAGGTTTCTTCTTGAGGTTTTGAAAATGATCTGCACTCAGGTAGCAGTGATGCCTGCGTAACACAGTCAATATGCTAAAAACCACTGAACTGTAAACTTTAAAATGGTATATTTTATGTGAATTATATCTCAGTTAAAAACATTTAAAAATAATACCCGTTATCATGTATTGACCAATTTCTCCTCACCGGGCTACATGCCATACATAAACCAAATATCTGTTCCTTCAATATTAATCCTTCAAAGACTCTTGTAGTTTCTATTAATGTCAAGAGACGACACAGTGTGGGAGTTGGGAACATGACTCTGAAGTCAGACCACGTGGGATTTTGTGTTGGTCATTTCACCTCTCTGTGCCTCAATTTCCTCATCTGTATATTGGGGACTAGCATAGTACCCAATGGCCGGCACATAGTAAGCACCTAGTAAATTTTGGGTGATCACTTCAGGGTCCTCCCTTCTCTTCTCCTTCCCTTTCCCTCTCATCCTGAGTTTGAGATTTTCACAATCATACATTATACAATCAGATTAGGATATTGAGACCCAGAGAGAGGACATGACTTATCTAAAATCCCATAGCTGGTATGTATAAGTCTGGGCTCTGGACCCAGACAGAGACTCCAGAAACTGGTCTTAGCCACTAAGCTGCTTTAAGGGCAGTGAGAAAATTCAAACTATTCCTTTTTCCAGTGTAAGGAAGTTCACTCTGAGACCCATGTGCAAAAGTGAAAAACGTGTCCACTGTGCGCCCATGAGGAAGCACAGAAAAATGTGAACGTTCCTCACGACTGGACCGGAAGATGCCCAGACGGTTCTCCCAGCGCTGCCCCTGGGATGTCAGAAAGCAAAGTGGGTCGAGGATCCCACCCCCACAGGCCTTCCTCTGAGTCACCGGCAGGAAGTCCACCCGCTGTTATGATTATTTACCCTCTCTGCAGCGTGAGGCATCAGGCGCTGCTAAGCTTCGCAAATTAACTCACAACGGGATCCAGTGGGCCTTGACCCAAAAACCATCTGTAGGAGAATGTTCACGAGGCAACATCTGCTGCCTCCATCCCACAAAACCCAGAACCACAGTGCCACGTTCATATCCAGACTGACAATGGTGGGGACCTAGAAGCTGACACGTGAGTCACATGGGTTCGGCAGGCTCAGGATCCACCATAAACTCTCACCAGGCTTTGTAGGCATCGCTGCGAGCCAGGGTGAACACATGTCAGCTGTCCTGAGAGCTGGGACCCGTATTGTGTCCTCTGCCTGAGAGACGAGTTTGGTTTAACTTTTATTTCAGACCATAGTCACATCACAGCTAACCCAGAATACTCTTAGGTGTTTGGCCTGAGAACTACAAAGAGGAAAAGGCCCAGGTCTCCCGGAATCCCAAGGTGCTCGTAGTCTAGAGGAGAAAGAGCCACAAGGACTGAGCGTGAGTCTGGTGGAGTCGAGAGCTCTGTGAAAGCTGCATCATCAGCCACGTTCTCCGCTGAAATGTGGACTGAGACATCCACCTGTCTCCAAGCAACTCCACCTGGAAAGATGTCTCGTAGGCATGGCA